>OZ020576.1:15036660-15039678 GCA_963971525.1 Cephus spinipes
CCTCCTGTCGGAGTTAAGGATGTGGTGCCCAGCTGTCGCCCGATGCCCTGGGGAAGCGGCCGTGGAGGATCTCCGGAATTACGTACCGATTCGTTAAGGAACGCTCTCGATTTAGTTTAAAGGGACGATTCGAAGGAGATAGAAGGGTTATCGGTTAAAAGGCTCTCGACCAATCAGAATGATTAGTTCTCGGATTTGGCTATTGTCAAAGCAGTCTGTCTCGGGGCACCGACCGAGGTGTCACGGGCTGGCTCGTGCTCCCGTGCTATCTGTTGATAGTTTTTCTTGCCGTGTTTCGCTCCGGTATAGCAAGTTCTCGAATCGTACAGTTCTCGCGTTGTTCTCGCGATATCCAGGGATTATATGAATTCCTGTGAGTGTTACGGAGGTGTAGTGCTGTGCCTTAGTGCAGTGCTCACCAGAGTGTCCTTTGGATACAGTTCTCGACCTCCCCGGATTAGCTGTACCAGCTCCGGTGAGTCTTCCAATTTATTAATTGGTGAAGGGATCTCGATGGATAGTTTAGATTCGTTCTGATACGTTCTCGGTTCGTCGCTCTCTATCACTCGCACTATTTGCCGGACTCTTACTCCGACCCTCTCTACCTCAAACCTAGCAGCCTGAGCGGCCGTGCATTTCCGTAACCGTCCGCTCCCGTTCGTGTATCCAGTTGCGTTTGCTGATTTTACGCGACCCCAAAGATCAGCACCTACGGTTGCGTTTCTCGATTTCACGCGTCAACAAAAATCGAAAGGATCCGTTAAGCTATCGCCTCGTCTGATAGGTTCCGTCAGAGCTCTCGTTCTTGGTGGAGTTGGGCCTGTTCCACCCCAACTCCCAGTTTATACCGGCTCGTCAGTTCTCGGTGAAATAAGAATTGACTGGCGCCCGCCTGGCTTGCGGATGCACGAACGACGGGTGGACGGCCGAAGGTAACGTAGGTTGGTTCTCGAAGATAGTTCGTTCTTTGAGTTTTGCTATCGGTGTCGGGTAACGAAAAGAAATACGTTACAATAGATTTTAGACGTGCCTTTGAAACTATTGATAAAGGGGTACTAATTAAGAAATTAGAAAGATGCGGAATAAAAGGAAACGCTCTTAAATGGTTCCGATCGTACCTCACTAATAGGACACAACAAGTAAAATATGATGGAATTGTATCGAGTAAAATAGAAAATAAGTACGGTGTTCCTCAAGGGTCTGTTCTTGGACCAATGTTATTCATATTGTATATAAACGACGTCATAGAAGATATAAAAAATTGTGATTGTAATGTTAAATTATTTGCGGACGATATGATTATTTATGTGTCTAGTGACGACTTGGCTGTGATAGAAGAAAGATTGAATAATTGCCTACAAAAATTACTGATATGGTTAAATAGGAACAGTCTGAAAATAAATACTAACAAGACTGTTTTCATGCCAATCCACGACCCAAGAAAACTTAATGTCAGAGGACAATGTATAATTAAAGCAGGAAATGACCTGATTCAAGAAGTACGAGAGGCAAAATACCTGGGTGTAATTTTAGATGATAACTTACTGTTTGAAAACAACGCATGGTTCGTGGTCAAGAAAGCGGCAAAAAAAATTAACTTTCTAAGCAGAGTCAAAAGAAATGTAACTGCAATATGTCGGGTGACTATTTATAAAGCGATTATCGCACCACACTATGAGTACTGTAGCACAATCATGTTAAATTATAGTGAACAATGTATAGATCTACTACAAAAAACGCAAAATAGGGCAATGAGAGCTATACTGTTAGTCGATAGATATACGCCGGTAAGAGATATGCTGAAGGCAATAGGAATTATGAATGTGAAACAACGAATGCAATATAACGTCTGCGTAATGGTGTATAAAATGAAAATAGGACTCACGCCAAATTATTTACCAGACGAACTGAGATTAGTGGAAGACCGGCATCGATATACAACTAGGAACCACGAGGACTTAGATGTAAAGGCCACAAGAACAAAAATCGCGGAGAAGTCATTAGTATTCAAGGGCTTTCAACTATTTAATGCGTTACCTACAGCCGTACGGGAAGCCGAAAGTCTAAAAGTGTTCAAAAGAACTTTAAACGCACATATGAAAGGGAGTAATTAACGTTGAATAAGATAAATATAACCGATAGAATTAACTTAATGCGATAGAAATGTAATGCTTAATGTAAGCTTAATGTAAGATTAAATGCTTAATGTAAGAAAATAAGTAATAGTTGTAAGCAAATGTAATGATGTACATGGTAGCCACTTGGCTAAAATAAACTCTCTCTCTCTCTCTCTCTCTCTCTCTCTCTCTCTCTCTCTCTCTCTCTCCCTCTCCCCCTCCCCCTCCCCCTCCCCTCCCTCCCCTCCCCCTCCCCCTCCCCCTCCCCCTCCCCCTCTCCCTCCCCCTCTCCCTCCCCCTCCCCTCCCCCTCCCCCTCTCCCTCCCCCTCCCCTCCCCTCCCCCTCCCCTCTCCTCTCCCTCTCCCTCTCCCTCTCCCTCTCCCTCTCCCTCTCCCTCTCCCTCTCCCTCTCCTCTCCCTCTCCCTCTCCCTCTCCCTCTCCCTCTCCCTCTCCCTCCCTCTCCCTCTCCCTCTCCCTCTCCCTCTCCCTCTCCCTCTCCCTCTCCCTTCTCCCTCTCCCTCTCCCTCTCCCTCTCCCCTCTCCCTCTCCCTCTCCCTCTCCCTCTCCCTCTCCCTCTCCCTCTCCCTCTCCCTCTCCCTCTCCCTCTCCCTCTCCCTCTCCTCTCCCTCTCCCTCTCCCTCTCCCTCTCCCTCTCCCTCTCCCTCTCCTCTCCTCTCCCTCTCCCTCTCCCTCTCCCTCTCCCTCTCCCTCTCCCTCTCCCTCCTCCCCCCCCTCTCCCTCTCCCTCTCCCTCTCCCTCTCCCTCTCCCTCTCCCTCTCCCTCTCCCTCTCCCTCTCCCTCTCCCTCTCCCTCTCCCTCTCCCTCTCCCTCTCCCTCTCCCTCTCCCTCTCACTCTCCCTCTCCCTCTCCCTCTCCCTCTCTCTCTCCCTCTCCCTCTCC
>OZ020576.1:15039878-15044878 GCA_963971525.1 Cephus spinipes
ATCTCTCTCTATCTCTCTCTATCTCTCTCTATCTCTCTCTATCTCTCTCTATCTCTCTCTATCTCTCTCTATCTCTCTCTATCTCTCTCTATCTCTCTCTATCTCTCTCTATCTCTCTCTATCTCTCTCTATCTCTCTCTATCTCTCTCTATCTCTCTCTATCTCTCTCTATCTCTCTCTATCTCTCTCTATCTCTCTCTATCTCTCTCTATCTCTCTCTATCTCTCTCTATCTCTCTCTCTCTCTCTCTCTCTCTCTCTCTCTCTCTCTCTCTGTAAGTAACTAGTCACGCATTCCTGTCACTCATCACTATTCGTTCAACTTGCTGCTGTATCCTGCCTTCGGGCCACTTTTTATTGCAGGCGCAAGCATGTCAAATTGTTGCTTTCATCTCTAAATAATAAATTAACACACTGCTGCACATACACCACCAGAAATTGGAATTGAAAGTGGCGGATCATCATAACCTCACTTCTGATTCATTGCACGACACTTCAGCCAAGGATTCGATTTCTACTACGCATGCGCGATCTTTCTGAACTACTGGCCTATTGTGAACTCTGCCCTCTCTGGACTCATCGTGAACTGTCAGCACATCACGCCGACCACGAAGACAGCCGGTAATTCAGACATCATCACCTCACACCGTCTCATTCTTGTCACGCCGTCTGGGTTGTAATCTTTTGTCTCAGTCGGTAACTCGTGGGAATGTCTGATATTAATTGCTTCAAGTGCAAATCTCGTATTGCAGGGACACGACTATCGTGCCCCCAGTGCTTGCGCTCCTTTCATCCGGGCTGTTGTCTTGCGCTCCTTTCATCCGGGCTGTTGTAAAAGCTATTTGCTTTATAGAAGTGCCAACTCGTGTTGCCTGGAATATTTTTCTAAGACTCAGATCGATTCACAAACCATATCTGAAATGGATCAGGTCGAGGCAGGAAATACAAATGCTCTGCTTCAATCTATACTTGCTAGTAATGCAACTATTCTCGCTAAAATTAACGAAACTGATAATAAACTCTCGGCATTTATCAGTCACCAGGAACCACATTCCTGAGATACTTAAAGTCGTGACTGATCATGGAGAACGTATCAACAAGTTAGAAACACACACTGCCCAATTGGCCACGGAATTACAAACAACTCGTGGTGTATGTTCTCCGGAGTCTTATCCCAGCACTTCAGATATTATAATCTCTGGCGTACCCACCTCCATCTCCGACTCATCCAAAACAGTGGTGGAGAAAATTTTCCGTGCTCTTGGGGTTCCTGAACTTACCACTGATATTCTGGAAGTGCGCGATATAGTCAGGAAATCTGTTGTGAGCGATCCTGATACTGTCATCAGACCGAGAGGTCATAACATTAATCCGCCGTTCTCAAATGTTGTAGCAACTTCCAGGAGATCCATTATCGTTGCGTTGAAATCACTCCAAATCCGTGATCACATCCTTAAGGTTACGCGAACCAAACGTGTACTCACCGTCACCGAGGCTCTCACGGAGAACATTTCGGGACGCATCTTTATCAGCGAGTTACTTTCTCCTTCGACCTACAATCTTCTGCGTAAAACCAAAGACAGAGCCAAATTAGCGTCATTCAAGTATGTCTGGAGTAGAGGTAGTCAAATCTATGCGCGTAAGACTGATGGCACTCCACCTGTCACTATTGCAACCGAGGCTGATCTCGACAAGCTACAATGACTACCCGGTCCCGATATTCCGTTAGACTCTCAACCGTCAACCAACAACTCGGGTAAATCTCTAAAAATAGCTTACTTCAATGCTAACTCTTTACTCGCCCACCTGGGTCAGATTGAAGCTCTTATTCTTGGAAGCGTGTACGACATTGTATCAATCGCAGAGACATGGCTCCATTCGCACATATCAGATGACTTGATTCGTATGCAACATTATTATGTGATTCGTACGGATAGAGAGGGTAAGGAAGGTGGAGGCGTTGCGTGCTATATCCATGAATCCTTACGAGCACATGTTCTTGCGTCTTCCCCTAGTCAATTCTCCAACACACCTGAGTACCTGCTCCTAGACATAAGGCATAGCGGTTTTGAACCGCTTCTATTCACAGCAATGTATAGAAGGCCTAAGGGTGGCAACTTTGATGAGTATATTAATACACTCACCAAATTTTCTTATAATTACAAACATATTATTATCACAGGCGACCTTAATTGTAATCTTCTCGCCTCAACATATGAATCTAGTCATCTTAGAGAAGTTTCATCTGTATGCTCACTTTATATTGTCCCCTCTGAGCCGACACATCACACTGCGCACTCTGACACGTGGTTAGATGTAGTCATTGTCGATTCTCTCAGCAAGGTCACTTATTTTAATAAATCAGCTACACCATTTATTAACAGTCACGATCTTATTGAACTTACATACTCATTCGAAGTGCCATCATATAGAAACCGTGTCATTGTGCGTCGCAATTTTAAGGCATTCAACGAATCCAGCTATTGTGCTACGCTTGAATCCAAACTCACCCAATCCAATATACGAGTACGTAGTCAGTCCTGTAACCTTCAGGCCGATATTGATGAGTTTGTAGATACCTTCTCACAGGATATAATGTCATCCCATGACCACCATGCTCCGCTGCGAACGCTTCGGGTTTCAAATCCACCAGCGCCATGGCTCACAGACACATTGATTCAAAGAATCGCTGCACGTGATAAGTGCTATAAAGTGGCCCGTAGAACTGCGGACGTGCTTGATTGGGAAGTCTATAGGTATTGCAGAAATGTATTGACCACTGATTTGAGACAAGCTAAGGAACAGTTCCACCTCAGCAAACTGAACTCTATCTCGGAACCCTCAAAAATGTGGCGTGAACTGGCCAAACTTGGACTAATTGAATCACCCCTTATTTCACCTCTCAATTTCTTCTCGTCGAACGAACTAAATAACTTTTATGCTTCGATTTCCAATCGTCTACCCCTGTGTTCCGTTTCTGATTTGAATGATATCATCCAATCTACTCCACAGGTGCAGCCTCAATTTGACTTTCTGGATATCTCTCTCGATGATGTGCTCCCTGTACTGGCCTCATCTGGCACGTCTCTTGCTTCTGGCATTGATCGTATTCCATTATTTGCGATCATGAAAGCCAAATTTCTCACAGCTGATTTACTAACCGCGCTATTCAACAGCTCCCTGCAGTTATCTTATTTCCCAGCTTCTTGGAAGCAGGCCCTCATACGCCCGTTATCAAAGATAAAGTCTCCACTCTCACCATCAGACACACGTCCTATTGCTAATCTTTCCGAAATTTCCAAAATACTCAAAAGAATTGTTCACCGCCAGATCTCAGATTTTCTGGCATCACATCACATCATTGATGATCGCCAGTCGGGGTATCGTAAAGGGTTCTCCACACAAACTGCTCTCCTACGTATCACTCACGATGTTTCACGCGGTATTGACCTAAAGGAGGTTACTATCCTAGTTCTTTTTGACTTTAGCAAGGCTTTTGACACTGTCTCTCATCAACGACTGCTCACGAAACTTAGGAAGATAGGGTTCTCTAACAAAGCTCTCACGTGGATTTATTCTTACCTAACTAATCGCTCTCAAGCTGTGATAGACATACAAGGTCAGTGTTCAAATTGGCTGCCGACGACCATGGGTGTACCTCAGGGATCCGTATTGGGACCATTGCTCTTTTCGGTTTTCATTAACGACATTGGTAGTCTACTTCGCTACTCACAACACATGATCTTCGCTGACGACACCCAGATCTACCTTAGTTGTCCTATCTCTAAATTGAGTCAGGGTCTGTCGCAGATTGCATGTGATGTAAATGTTATCTCTGAGTTTGCAAATGCTAATGGTCTGGAACTCAATCTGTCAAAATCTAAAATATTAATACTAGGCAGTAAATCGTATACTAATACGATTGTCCTTGAGGAGCTTCCTGTTATTACCGTGAGTGCTACACCCATCACCTTTGTGACCCAAGCTCGCAATCTCGGTGTCCTTATGAGATCAGACCTGTCTTGGAAAGATCACGTTGCATTCATTTCCAAGAAAGTGCACTTTATCCTCCATAAACTCAAGTTTCATAAGAACTCACTTTCCGTGCAACTACGCATAAAATTAGTGTCCACGTTGATCTTTCCGGTACTTGATTACTGCTGCCTAGTTTACAACAATATTACTGATGAACAGAATACAAATCTCCAGAAACTACTTAATTATGCTATAAGGTTCATCTTCAGTCTTCGCCGTGATGAGCATATTACACCATACCGCCATCAACTGGGGTGGTTGTCCGTGAGAAACAGGCGTCTCTATTTCCTTGGAATAGAAATGTTCAAAGTTTTTCATCATACTACCCCAAACTATCTATCCGACATATTCATTAGAACTAGTGACCTAGTTAGAAGATCTGCGAGATTAGCCTTCCCGCACACGTTTGAAATCCCAATTCATCGTACGGAGGCTTACCATAGTTCCTTCCATTTAGCAGGAATCTATCTGTGGAATGCCCTTCCAGTAGAAATAGCCCTTTCCCCTAATGTCGGTACTTTCAAAACAAAACTCCGTGAGTACCTTTTATCTCGTGAACGCGTTCAATCGTTATAATGAGTACCACCACTTGCAATGTCTACCTCTATCTCAAGTGTCATCCCACTACGTTTAACCAACTACTCATATGTTTCACACCAAATCTATTCTTATTTTATACCATTCTTATTTTATGTTATTAGTTCTCAAGTGTATTTACACATAGTTATTATGTTGTTTTGTTTTGGAAGTGCCACAGTGCTTCGGCTCTTACTTACTTATTAATATCAAGGTTCACAAATCCTGTTATTACTCTTAAGTTACACATAAGTCTCAGTTCATATTTATACTTGTATAATTTTATTTTTATATTTTATGTTTGTTATTCTTATTTTTATTCTATTTTGGAAATTATATATCGAAACTCTGTTAGTCCCATTTGCCCGAAAGTATCACTAAGGCATAATA
>OZ020576.1:15049878-15252378 GCA_963971525.1 Cephus spinipes
AGACGGATGGGAATAAAAAATAAGAATGAGTAAATAATACATAAATTCTTGCACTATTACGTATCGAGCTGTGTCTATTTTCAATTGGCGTTTAAGGCGGTAATTGTTTCTTGTTATACAGAAAAATTAATCTTTCTATAGAATCTATAATGCAATTTACATCAAACTATAAAAACAACTAATATGACTGTAATACGCGGGGTCATCCTAAATTTAGGATACACCCGGGAAGGGGCTAATTCTGTATAAAAAAACTAAACCGAAATTATGGAACAAAATGTTTTCTTATGATGCTTCGAAATTGAGATAGTGACTCTAAATATTAGTGCAGTACGTATATATACTTAACGTAAACTCTGTTAAATGCATATAAAGCTAGGCTCTTTTAAATAAATTGTCATGAATTATTTTAAGTGTTCCCTACTTTTAATATTTTGAACGCAAACCATTTTTTATGCACGATACATTTGCAGATGCATTTGCAGTTTCGAAACGATATACGTGCTAAAATCCAAAAACTTAGTATCATATGTGTGTATCCAATATCTGGCTTCTCCGTTTAACTAATCTAAATAACAAAAATTCCTAGGAAAAATTATCAACAAGTAGATGAAACTAAAATTTACAAATATCGAACATTTCCAGTTTAAAAGGTCTCAAACCGTGAAATTAATATTATTTTTACAACAGCAAAGATATAAGCCGGGATCTCATCATTCATGCGGTCGTGCACCAAAGGCAAACCTGTTTGTCCTGATATCTTCCTTTACTTGTACAAGACTTGTGTTATCTTCAGAATAAACAATTATTTTTATATGACTCCATGAATAATAAATTGTCGGGGCAAACAGGTTTGCCTTGAGGCACGACCACTTGAATCATGCAATTACATCTCCTACATTCACTCTTGCAAAAAAAATTAATTTTGCGCATACGGAACTTTACTACTGAAAGTACATGAAATTTGCAAACATTATTGTTGCGTCTACGCGGTTATGGTTTTTCCTATTTTCAATTCAATTGATTAAGCGGTTGCCCCGGATATGTTGATGCATACGACACTCAGTTTTCGGATATTTAGGCGTGCATAGTTTTAAAATTAGAACTTCCGGACATCTGTAAATATTGCTGTTCTATTTATATTCAGAACTTGATATTTGGTGTAAGTTTTATACAAATTGGTTTAGTAGTTCGTACGAAATTTTGTCCAGGGTAATAGACAGTATATATTTTTTCAATACATAATGTAACGTAACCCAGACATAACCCAGACAGCACAAGGACGTCTTGAGGAAATCCCATGGATATCTTAAATGGGTATTCCGGAAGTCCTTTGAACATCCTGATAACGTCTGGAGTCTTCCTCTGGATATCCTGAGAAATTCCAAATGTCCGCATATTCATGATCCTCCGGACATCCTAGGGAAAGCACACTGCACATATTTAGGCGTTTCATATAATTTTTACAGGAAAAGTATTTTTACAGAAAAGTATTTCTTTCACATGTCGAGTTGCATATGAGAAATGTATTACGTACAAACTCTAAGTTGATTTAGAGGACAGTAAGTATACAGAGTGAGTTTTTCTAGACTCCACATCTGGGAGTTGTCTCCATATGTATTGTGCGCGCTATCCTCTATCAGATTAGTCTGACCAGTCGCAGCTTGCGTATAGACACTGTGGAATTGCAGCACCCCTCATTTCCACTTAATACTATCGATAAAATTTAATATAATGAGTTCCTTTTTCTTTCATTCTTTCTTTATACTTGTTAGGATTTTATCAAGTTTCTGAATAAATTTTCTTTTTACCTATGTTTGTTTCCTTTCACACATTTTTATAACAAAGGCTAAAAATTTTCTGGAGCAGCACCCCCACTAATTTTACCTATGAGACGCCACTGAGTTCCACCATCTGGTTAAAATGTTATACTATATGCTGATTCTAATTTAATGTATGTTCCATAATTGAAACATGATCCGGTTATTAAATTCAGCCTAATAACATCGACTAATTTTGTTAACAGTTAGAATCAGTCGATGCATTTGGCTAAAATTGGATAACTAAAGTCGTGATTCAGTTACGGAATATATCCTCATTTATATTCAGAACATTATAAATTTATTGATGTATATTATGTAAATAGAATCTAAAAATACATAAAAATAAACTTATATAATTTTTACAAGACATCTTATCGATCCTGAGGATATTTTACGATGTTCTTAATGGCTTATACCAGAACTTATAAATATATATCTGAAGTGGGGCATCACAAGGTGATCCTATAAGGTTGTCAGGACAGTTTTGTGGCGTTCGGGATATAATTGGGACATCCCGAGGACGTCATGTGCTGTCTGGGTATATCAGCGACCAGACTACGGTCCTTCTTATCATCGTTTCAAATCGGCATCGCTGTGTTCTTACACCGGAAATTTGTGTCAAAAAATTTGTTAATTCTATTGTCAAATATAGGCTTTAGTGCGTCAGATAACGAAGCACAACTATTGGAAGCGTCAGCAACTCCTCAACCTGAATTAGAAATCGCACCAGAAGCATTCTGCCAATTTGTACTTGATAATGCTGACCTCGACGATTTACCTTGATCATGCGATGGTACTTCCGAGAATTCCCTCCCACCCCTGGCACTACTCACAGGTAAGAATAGACGAACATTTACATATCTGAAGAATACTGCCACAATTTTTAATAAATTTCATGATTTTTACAGGTTACGAAGTTTGAAAAAGAGATAAAGAGGGTCTTGCACGACAGTATGGGCAACACAGAGGACTTTCTTTTCTATTGAATCTCAAATTACAACTATAGTATGAGAGATACCAAAAAAAATGTATAAGAGCTTTTCGATAGAAAATTTAATAAACTATAGTTATTATATAAACCATTTTTCCGATATCAGCAATAATTGTCGAGATATTGGCAAAAAATTTGAAAAAGTGTACCCTTTTTCTAAGATGGTTCAAGCGTAACAGATTTTAATAGGAACTTTTAGTATATTCAATGGAAAGCTGTAATAAGCATATATTCCGTATAATGTTTGTCTCCCCTGATTTGACTATTAAAACCGTTTGAAAATAGTTAGTCGGAAGGAATCAGATTTGTGCATCAATAATTTCTTATCAAATCTTTTAGATATTAACTGCTGAGAATAAATGAGATTCCCATTAATTCCAATTAAAAAATTATTGTTTAACATAAGACCTGGCCAACACGCGGCCCGCCACATTAAATTGTGTGGTCCACCGAGAGATTTTATATTTCCATTGAAACTTTTGTTTCTCGTTGTATGTATACAAAGAATATTTAAAAAAAATGAAGTTTCATTCATTTTGTATTTGTATTACATTTTTTAAAAGCATGTTTGCCTAAATTTCGGCCCGCTGTAACGTTATGCTTCATCAATGTGGCTCGTGAACACATTTGGGATGGCCAATTATATTGATTTTAATCAGATTGTTTAAGTATGGTAGAAAAATAAAGTATATTTCAGTACAAAACTATACACATGTATACTTTGTAATAAAAATGTACCTATGCATAATCATGTACAATTTGTTAAGGTTTGCATTATTTGCGAACTGTCAAAAAACACATTGAACTTATGGACAGACTTATAAATAGGTATACTGTATGTACGTAAATATAAGCAATTTTGAAGTTCGATATTTTTATTTCCGTACGGTAAATTTTCATACTTTATGGCTCAATATTTTTGTTATATTTTCACTAATTTATTTTTTAACTTGAAACATTGAAATTCTGTTTACTAATTGATTAACCTACCAATCCCTATTACTATTATGATTATAATGATTGATTACCTTAAACGACATACCGATTTTAAAGGTGTATGAAGACTTTCGTGATCGGCTGTATACCTATCTCAGACAGAAGAAAATCTATGGAAAATGTTCGAACACGACAGAAGAATAACGACGCAAAAACAAAATGACAGTACTAAGCAACCAATTTAACAACAGTCCTATATTTCTTGATGCTTTTCATCATTTCATCGACGAAATCAAAACTTTTCACTTTGTACTATCTTTGGGACAATAGTAGACTTACCTTTCTAATCTCACAGGATCACGTGCATTAAGCTTATGGTAGGGCGCTGGTGAAAGCTAATTATTTGAACTTCATAGTGTCCATGAAATTGAGAAGAAGAATCATTCAATCGTGGATTGTTTAAGTGAAGGAAGTCAAACGGCCATCTCAAAGAGTTGCAAAGTTCGCCGGAAAAAGTCTAAAACGGGTTCTATTACGAAGTCCAAGGTAGAACATTATATATTGGTAAAAGAAATTTGATACTGTTCTGAGATCAGCCATTACTCTTCAGGTAAAAAATATGGCTACTTTTCCATCCGAGTTCCCTAAGGACATGTCAAAAGCCTCTGGACAGTCTGAAAGTCATTCCATACAAACACAAAGTTCTGCACCTATAATGCTAAGGGAGAATACTAGTGCTACTCCTATGCGACCCAGATCTCTTTATACCGCCCACAGTTATCATGCTAATCAGAATGACGAGAGTAATTTTCAAGTGAGACATTTTTATACTTCCATTTCATTATGAGTAGATCAATTGATGTAGATCAATTGCCACTGTAAAAAATCTTGGAATTCTAACTTAACAATCTAATAAATAGCGACTAAAGAAATGTAATGAGTTATATAGTTTAAAAAAAATATATTCTTTCTGTAACTTGAATATTTGAGATACGCTAAACAAATCGTTTAAAAATAATATTGGGAGAAAAATAAAAGTCAACCATCAGAATAAATTTTATTTGTCAAATAATGATGATGCAACGCCGTTAGCTAGATTAGATAAGGGCGATATAACTGCAGGAATTTAGTGCTTTAGTATCAATATCATATAAAGTTTTCATTCAAGATATCAGATTAAAAAAAAGAACACTAGGATATACATACAAAAATTGTTAAACACTACACACTAGGGTGGTTCAAAAATGCATTGCAAAAATGTTTGTGGTGATAGAAAACAACGATCCCCCAAAATCGTTTCCAGATCCAAAAAAAGTGGACACGTATTTTTTTTTCGAAATTTTGATTTTTAAAGTGCCTGTCGAGACCTCAAATTTACATGGGAAAATGCATGGGAAAAAGACATTTTTTGGTATTTTTCGAATAATTGTTCGAGGTTTGGGAAAACGTAAGATTAAAGTTATAGGACTTGTAGAAAACTTTTCAGGGAAGAATGTGACCTATTGTACATATGGATTTGAGGCGTCCAACCCACCCCCACAGTGCCCTGAAAACTCCCTTGAATGAAAAAATATACATTCTTCAGAAAATTGACTCTTCTAATCATTTCATTCTCTTTTTTCTCATAAAAATCATTACTATAAGTCTAGTGGAATGTTTATAAACATTTTTCAGTTAATTTCCATTTGTTTAAACAAATTCTATTTTCTTAAATAATTCGTTTTTCTCGAAAATCCGTCTGAATTCTGTTTTCTGAGTTCGAAATGGCAGTTTATTATCGTAGAGTGACATTATTCATTAAAAAATTTCTTCCTATTGTTTAAACAATCAATTATTATTCATTTTCAACTTTTTTTCTAATTATGGTAGGAAAGTCAGCTTTTTTGTGAAATTAACTTTTAAATTTCATGTTCGAGATATCTTGCCTATATTATCTAATAAACCCACATATTGAAAATGAATAATATTTTATTATTTAAACAATAGAAATCATCCTAAAATATAAATGATGTCGCTTGAGAATAATAGTTGGCCAGACCGATCTAAAAACATGACGTGAATTGCAAAAAAATTGTTTAGACAAATGTGGGTTTATTAGATATATAGAAATTTTAGTTTAAGAGAAGAATTTTAGAAGTTTAAAAGAATTTGTTTAAATAAATGGAAATTAACTGACAAATGTTTATAAACATTCCACTAGAGTTATAGTAATGATTTCTATGAGAAAAAAGAGAATGTAATGATTAGAAGGGTAAATTTTTTGAAGAATGTATATTTTTTCATTTAAAGGAGTTTTCAGGGCACTGTGGGGGTGGGTTGGGCGCCTCAAATCCATATGTACAATAGGTCAAATTTTTCCTTGAAAAGTCCTCTACAAGTCCTATAACTTCAATCTTACGTTTTCCCAAACCCCGAACAATTATTCGAAAAATACCAAAAAATGTCTTTTTCCCATGTAAATTTGAGGTCTCGACAGGCACCATTAAAAATCAAAACTTCGAAAAGAAAAAAAATACGTGACCACTTTTTTGGATTTGGAAACGATTTGGGGGGATCGTTGCTTTATAAATAAAAATAGCCAATTTGAACCACCCTACTGCACATCCTTCTCGAAGTAATATCGCATTGCATTTAATTGACTCAGTATTAATGACAGGACGTTTTATCAAATATTCAATCATAGCGGTACAACGAATATTCCAAATTTTTTGAAACTCCACCTTCTGAACAATGGAGTGCCATATCCGGCACAGGTTTTTCTACAACTACTGGTAGTATTTGGCGTCAACCCAGAAATCCTAAACATAGCGCTACATCTTATTACACTGGTGAAGAGTCTTGTGTCTATACGGAGAACTGGAGAGAACACGATACAGATGCTGGTGTTGGCGGTGCTGTTGCTACTCCTCACGGCACGATATCATTGCGGCTTCACAACAGAATACGTGTGGATATGACTATAGATAGAGCTGTTCGTGTAATCAATTTCAAGGTACTGAAAGATGTCCTTTGACAGCCCGTAAAAATTCTCTATTGAAACGCTTACCTTTGCTTTAGAATAATATTGTTCTATCACTGAGTGGATCTGGGGCTGCTGCAGCATTACTTCATCCCAATGGAAGAATATATCAATATGGTTCCAGGGTCGAAATACTTGCCCATGATGTTCACGGAAATAACAAGTTCGTTGACTTTAATGCACAAGAAATGTATGATTATATTTCATATTCTTAGTAGGTATGCAAAAATGTGGTATAAAGGAGTTAGTTTCACTTCAGAGCAGTGTGCTCTGGTTTATCTTGTGGATGCTGCTGGAACGAGAACAACGACAGATATGTTTTCTGACATGAGTCAAGTAATTTCATCACGATTTAATTAATTCAGTTTTTATCTGTTTGTATATACCATGAAATTATTGTGTCTTCAGGACTTTTCGCTGAGTGTATTTTTCTCTGATTCTCGACACGGTCCAGCTTGCTTTCAGGAAGCAGCCACAGCGTTAGGTGCTGCTCAGTACTGGTTAACCGATGAAGGCGTTGAAAATTGGATTATTAATAATGTTCGCGTTTCTCAAACTCCGGATGGTCTCGTTAGGTATGTTCACCATTTACCAAATTTATTCTACTTTTTGAAGACAATATTTTTAAAATAGGATCGCTCGAAATAGTAATAAATATCAACTCAGAACATCTCCAAGTAACGGAACGGCTTCTTTGACAACACCTTTCCTCCACTGTACCGCCTCCTTAGGCCAGACCTCGCACCTTTTCGTTCGTCGTGGCGAAAGACGTATGCATTACGATGGCACCAGTTTCATCGTTCGAAATGCTGGACATAGTGCAGGCTTCGATGACAATAATCAACTAAAGGTGTATTAAATGTGTTAGCCATTAGTAACCAATGGTACAATATTCCTAAACGCTGAGAGCGAGAACTGATCAAATAGGGACTAGTTTTTTCTTCCTAATTTATATATTCATTTGAATTCATTACGTTTCAACTTTGAACGTACTTTAATTATCCTACTATTTGTGGCGAAAATAGAGACATTTACTGCTTCTGTTCATTTCTAAAATTTCTAAAGTTCTATGCCTTGTACGTAAAGCGTTCTTTTCGTATTTTTTACACTCTGTAATAAAGCATATACAGAAAAAAATATTAGTAAAAATCATTTATTCTATCTAATGTGCTTAATGCTAATCTGATAAATAGTAGGTGCGTTTCAAGTCTTCTGATAAATTAGAATCATAATCTTCCAATGGACTAAGTGTTAAAGAGTCATCATCATCCGAAGTATCTGTATCAAAACCATGACCAACTTTCGGTCTAACTTTATTTAGTCCACATCTCCTGAAAAGTAAAGTTGGTATAGCTTATATTTACTTATTTTAAAGCGAAATTAAATTTATAGTAAATTAATTATAAACTTGCATGGAAAACAATTTGGAAGTCTCTTCTTTCGAATCTTCATCCCCTATATCCTCATCAAGTAAATTAGTAGATTCCATGGAACTATTTTCTGTATGATCAGTAAGTTCATGAATTTCTTTAAATAATGTATTAACATAATCTATATCATATAGTTTCAATCCACGCTCAGGTTTCTTGCTTTTTGATATGGCACACTTCTTTTCATGGTACAGTTTACTAAAATTGCTTACATTTGTCAAGAGACAACCTGATTCTAGCAAGTCTTCGACCATTGGTAAAACTGAATAACGTTTTACTTTTTTAAATTTTTTTGTTCTGAGATATTTTTCCAGGCCATACTGTAATAAATTGTAAATATGGATTATACAGTGTAAACCAATAATGCAACAAGAGTAACATAATTGAATAAAAGAAAGGTCAGGACCTCATGGTCAAATACACAGTGTACAAAGGCATTTTCAATGATTAATTTCGATAATATGAAATTAGCATCTTGATGTTCAGCCTCCTCGATGATAGATTGAAATTCCACAATATGTATCCAATCTTCTTGCTTAACACGAACTTTCACGTCTATTGGGATTTTATAATATAAAGCATACACCAAGTATAATCCAGCTACGCGTTCTTTAAATTTATATGGTGGTAGAAGAAAAAGTTTCGCTATATGCATTGCTTCTTCACAGAATTCTGCAAGTTCCGTCGAAGAAGGTCGACATCTGGAAAAAAAAATTAAACAACAATTTTGAAATAATTTAAATGATCATAAAATTTACGTACGTAAATACTAATGAAAATTGCATTTCTTTCCAAATTTGTGAAAAATCCTGAAATCGAACATTGTCAAACTGCTCAAACCGCTGGATCAACTTAATGCAGTCTTCTTTAAATCCACTTGCTACATAGGGCGGATTTGTACCCATTATATTCTATCAAATCTCTACCAGAGATGAGTAGGGAGATTGCCAATGGGCCGATATTCTTGAAACCAATTTTATTTTGGAGTAAACGCGCCACCTGAGCGGAAGGCCGTCGAACCATACTCACGTTTTTGATTGGTCGAGTATATACAGGGCTAGTCAGTAGAAACGCACCAGGAGAAGTTGGCCGCAAGTGGCCGACACGGCAGTGTGGCCTCTTCATAAAAATTACATGTGACTGTGACCGATTCCCATAAGCGCAAACTGACAGTTCACACAGAGATGAGTAGGGAGATTGCCAATGAGCCTGTTTTTGGTGGTCGCAATTTTTCTCTGGTTTCGGCGCGCCACCTTAGCGGAGGGCCCTCGAAGCAGTTCCACGTTTTTGATTGGTCGTATATATATAGTAATACTACGCGTGTTAATCTGGAGCTGTGTTTTGGCGCATCGACGCGTCACCTGAACGAGACTCTCGAAGCAGTTCCACGTTTTTGATTGGTCGAATGAATTCGTGTGTTCCTCGAGATCCACGATTTTAAACCGCGTGAACACTCAAAAAGGGAGACTTGTATCTACCTTTTTTTTACAGGATATTGCATAAACCGTAGTAATAAGGTAGTCAATACCCTTAATATCCATATGAAGCTTTGGAAATAATGAGAGTAAGCAAATCAAACTTTAAAAAAAAACCTCGAACGTGGGTAACTACAGAAATATAAGTTTGCTAAATAACATACCACAATGACTCGATGGCACACGTGCTTGCTGCTTTAAGGATGTTGTTCGGTAAAATGAAAGATCCAACAGAGGATTGAAACTTTCACCAAATATTCTTCGAATTATTAAAAAAATATTTCTCCTCAGGCAAAAATCGTTTTGCCGTCCGGAATATTGGTAAAAAATGTCATTGAAATTGATGATTTTAATACGCAAAGCATAGACGTATGGCCTATATTAATTTTTTGGCATCGATGGAGGTCTAACACATGCATGAAACTTTGCTAACAGTTAAAAGACTCTAAAAGACATATTTAAAAAAAAAATGAAATTTTTTGACCGTCTCGATCCATGTTTATTTTGACGAAAACTAAAATTTTCGATAGTATATGAGGTGTGTGGTGGGGGGAACGCTCGCGACGTGGCAACAGCGTAGCTGGGTCGGCGGAGAGGACAGCGCGTTACTTGTGCATATACATATGTCTGTTTGGCCGCTGAGCGTAATGGGGCAGTCCGATGTTGCCAGCTCGTTTACCATATTAGTGTGTGCTTGTCGGTGCACACCATTTGTGCGTATGCGTAGACCAATCCGAAACAAAAGTTTGTACTGTTCGTCGTACTACGCGCAATGGCATTCATGCTAGCGGTACGGTATAACTTTACGTCCGAGAGTCTCGGGTTCGAAACTCACGTCTTACCTCTTTTTTTTGTTTAACTATCAACTATGCTTATTGGTTTACCTATTTAACTGAAGTTTCATGAAATACATGAAAATATTAATCTACAAATATTGTATTACATTACATCGTATACATGCAATAAATTGGTACATCAAACAGCGAACGTTTCTTATTCCCGAGAGCCTACCTGTGACAAACATCTATGTTACGCTGTTTCATATTTTAATAGCATAAATAATATTTAGACGGATAAAGAAGGCATTACGGAAAATTACCAAAAACAAAAATGCACTTATAAATCTCGGGCATAAAAATAATGATGAGCATATAAAAATGAACCAATCATTTTCTATAGTGAGATGAAACGAATAATGTATCTGGTTAGGGACTTTTTTTTCATTTAATTTTTACCATTCAAGGCTATGTAAAGGTAAAATTTTTAATACATCGAATTATCAGAAAATTATGTCGAGGTATAATTTTAATTCTGAATTATTTTTTACATCAGAACCTACTCATAATTCGAGATATTAAAAATACAATTATCTTTCCGTAGGCTTGAATAAAAAAAATTACTAAATTGAATCAGGTTACTCAAAAATGTATGAAACTAACAATTTCTAAGCAGATACACTATTTGTCTCATCTCACCATACATATGTATAAAATAATTGTGTGGGTTTTTTACGCTTTTCATTTTTTTTTACCCGATATTAATAAGTGCAATTTTTTGGCACATTTTTTACTACTTTTCTATTCGGCTGAATAATATTTAAACTATCAAAAAGTGAAACAGTTTGCCATACGTGCGAGTGTTATCAACTTTTTATTTTAATCAGACCACGCTGCGACCATGGCACATTAAAACAAAAAATGAAATGGAGAAATTTATCTATGTTAGAAATGCAAAAGCGTTAAGCGTTAAGCGAATGAAACGAGATTTTTTTCCATTGCTGTCAATTTTTCTCTTACGTCTTCATGAGAGTCCGTATCGCAACAAGTGAGGATGCGCATTTCCACGAGCTATGGATGATCATGTATGAAGAACATGCATTGGGCGCGTTGACAACGATTCAGCTTCGTAATCGTAAAGTGCCGCGTTCGCGCCTAGACACGAAAAGTTTTTTTTTCTTCATTTCTTTTTTGTTTAATTTTTTTAAGAGGTAATGCCACTCTAACGGCTCAAAAAAATTAAAAATTGTGGTCAATTATTATTAAAAAATAGCATATGTAATAAAGTCTATTTAGATGAATTTATTGTACATTAAACGTCATTAATGTTGTCCAGCTTGTTGATGCAGTGCGGTGAGGTAAGAGAAAAGAGTGGACAGTGACTGTTTGACGGACGTATGTACACTGCAGGACAGTAATGCCGTCCTTGGGTGGAGCTAGTAGGAAGCGGGAGTAGGGCGACCGGCAGTGGCGACTGGTAGCGAGCAAGCCAGGCCGCCGCGTAGAGAGGGTAGCCTATTCCCCTCGCTCGGGACGGCATGTCTGTCCAGAGTCCAGGCGTCCCGTATAAGACTGTCTCAGACAATTTCAACAGAGTTCGCATAAGTCCCTCTCACTCGCAGTTAGTGGAGTCCCAAAGGTAGCCTGCACTGTGTATAAGAGCGTATCACTTGGGTCTAGCGCTAGTCGCCCATAAGACCCTCTCACTCGCTGGCAGCAGTGGCCTAGCGCGCATAAGAGCGTCTCACTTGCGTCTAGCGCTAGTCGCCCATAAGACCCTCTCACTCGCTGGCAGCAGTGGCCTAGCGCGCATAAGAGCGTCTCACTTGCGTCTAGTGCTAGTCGCCCATAAGACCCTCTCACTCGGAAGCCAGGCCGCCGCGTAGAGAGGGTAGTCTATTCTCCTCGCTCGGGACGGCATGTCTGTCCAGAGTCCAGGCGTCCCGTATAAGACTGTCTCAGACAATTTCAACAGAGTTCGCATAAGTCCCTCTCACTCGCAGTTAGTGGAGTCCCAGAGGTAGCCTGCACTGTGTATAAGAGCGTCTCACTTGGGTCTAGCGCTAGTCGCCCATAAGACCCTCTCACTCGCTGGCAGCAGTGGCCTAGCGCGCATAAGAGCGTCTCACTTGCGTCTAGCGCTAGTCGCCCATAAGACCCTCTCACTCGCTGGCAGCAGTGGCCTAGCGCGCATAAGAGCGTCTCACTTGCGTCTAGCGCTAGTCGCCCATAAGACCCTCTCACTCGCTGCCAGCGGTTGCTCAGCGCGTGCGGGTGGGTCATAGTAAAAAAAAAGTGGAAAAATTTATAGGTCTTTCGACCAGGGGTTTAGCTGACGAGAAGTTATATCATCAAAATGAAGGTTAGGTTATCAGTAGTCTGTCCAAAAACCATCGCGGTCGATTACCTGACTTAATCGATTCGGAATCGAATCGATTAAATGCTTCAAATAGTCCGGGTTGTGCCGAAGCTCTTCCCAGATTCTTTGAGCATGCGCAATTATGGCTGACTTCGATCTTTCCCTCTCAGGTTGCCATCTCCGGGTCATCTCGGCCCAAACATTCTCAATGATGTTTAGGTCGGGAGATTTAGCGGGCCATTGCACCACTTGGATGTCCGGATGATTCGAAAACCAATTTCGCGTTTCACGAGAAGTATGGACAGCGGAGTTATCTTGAATAAGACGAATTATGGGCATGTCATCTGCCGGATACACCGCGCGAACTGATGGAAGCATAACTTCCTCCAGTACGCGAATATACTCTGCAGAATCCATGTGTGGAGATATCTCCACTAATTCGCCCAGAGTCTGTCCGCTAGTCCAACCCCACAATCCACACGAAATACGCCCGCTGCGATCTGCAGGGACGACGTATCTCGGATCAAGCCGGACACCCACTGGCCGCCACACGTGAAGCCGCCGGTCAGTTGACGATTGGAAGACTTTCTCGTCTGTCCAAATCGTAACCTCCCAGGTCTCACGTGGCGTCTGCAATTGTTGCTCCGCAAAAGCAACGCGAGCTCTTCGATGTTGCGGGAACATCAAGATCTTTCGGGCAGGCCGAAAACAACCATAATTGGCCTCCTGTAACTGACGACGCGCGGTCCTGGCGGAACCCGGAAAACCCTCCCTCGCGGCAACTTGCGCGACGGCCGCGAATGGATCGCGATCAATTGCATTGATCACGAGGCGGTCCTGTTCGCTATTTGTAATTCGCGGCCGCCGATTCTGTGCACGATGGTCGTGGAGAGCATGATCACCTCCGACTTGATAAGCGTTGATCCATCGGCGTACAGTTTTTACACTGCATCCGATAATCTTCGCTATCTCATCAAAGGGTATCCCACCCTGCTACAAACCAACGATGCGCCCGCGTTGCTCTACACAAATATTCGGTGCCATTTTGATGTCAACTTACCAACGTCTCTGCTAAGAATGAGACTATTTTTCAATATACTGTATGTAATGTTACACAAAAGTGTGCATAGAACAATTTGAAGGTGACTTCGGATTATAATAAGAGCCTAATGTTTGGAGTGAGAGGGTCTTATGGGCGACTAGCGCTAGACGCAAGTGAGACGCTCTTATGCGCGCTAGGCCACTGCTGGCAGCGAGTGAGAGGGTCTTATGGGCGACTAGCGCTAGACGCAAGTGAGACGCTCTTATGCGCGCTAGGCCACTGCTGCCAGCGAGTGAGAGGGTCTTATGGGCGACTAGCGCTAGACCCAAGTGAGACGCTCTTATACACAGTGCAGGCTACCTCTGGGACTCCACTAACTGCGAGTGAGAGGGACTTATGCGAACTCTGTTGAAATTGTCTGAGACAGTCTTATACGGGACGCCTGGACTCTGGACAGACATGCCGTCCCGAGCGAGGAGAATAGACTACCCTCTCTACGCGGCGGCCTGGCTTCCGAGTGAGAGGGTCTTATGGGCGACTAGCACTAGACGCAAGTGAGACGCTCTTATGCGCGCTAGGCCACTGCTGCCAGCGAGTGAGAGGGTCTTATGGGCGACTAGCGCTAGACCCAAGTGAGACGCTCTTATGCGCGCTAGGCCACTGCTGCCAGCGAGTGAGAGGGTCTTATGGGCGACTAGCTCTAGACCCAAGTGAGACGCTCTTATACACAGTGCAGGCTACCTCTGGGACTCCACTAACTGCGAGTGAGAGGGACTTATGCGAACTCTGTTGAAATTGTCTGAGACAGTCTTATACGGGACGCCTGGACTCTGGACAGACATGCCGTCCCGAGCGAGGAGAATAGACTACCCTCTCTACGCGGCGGCCTGGCTTCCGAGTGAGAGGGTCTTATGGGCGACTAGCACTAGACGCAAGTGAGACGCTCTTATGCGCGCTAGGCCACTGCTGCCAGCGAGTGAGAGGGTCTTATGGGCGACTAGCTCTAGACCCAAGTGAGACGCTCTTATACACAGTGCAGGCTACCTCTGGGACTCCACTAACTGCGAGTGAGAGGGACTTATGCGAACTCTGTTGAAATTGTCTGAGACAGTCTTATACGGGACGCCTGGACTCTGGACAGACATGCCGTCCCGAGCGAGGGGAATAGGCTACCCTCTCTACGCGGCGGCCTGGCTTGCTCGCTACCAGTCGCCACTGCCGGTCGCCCTACTCCCGCTTCCTACTAGCTCCACCCAAGGACGGCATTACTGTCCTGCAGTGTACATACCATGATAGGTGCGTGAAACGCAGCTAGCGCTATGGTGCGAGCGAGACGCGAAAGCGTCGTACGGTGCTCCTTTTTGTACGCATGAGTGGGAGTGAGACGGCAATCCATGAGTCCCACTGAGTCGTATGTAGGAACTTGGTGGGACATTGGCGCTAGCTAGGCTGGTCGACAACGTAGGAGAAGATGCCCCACCAAGCTCCCTATTGCGAGTGAGGGGCCGCATTGCCGTCTCGCTTACACTCGTGCTGTGCAACAAGGATGCACCGAGCGACGCTCTGGCATCTCGCTCGCACCGTAGTGCTCTCTGCGTCGCACGCACAGGCCCAGATACGCGAGCAGGCGCCGCCCAAATCTCCTCTCTTACCTCACCGCACGGCGTCTACCGTTGACACCATTCCTGTGGCCCAGTGTACATGATTTTAAGAGTATACTACAATTTTTTTTTCAAAATGGTGACTTCGCAGCTTATTCAATAAAACCTCTTGTGCATAACCGTGTTCTGCGGCTGAACGAATTACTTTTTGGAGGTTTGACCTGAAACAAAAATCCAAATAATTTTCAATTCTATATAAGAATAGCTGCAGAAGGTCTAATCAGAACTTTGATTTTAGACGTGCGCCATTTTTACAAAACATGTCATTTTTTAATTTCTGTTTGAATTAATTTCTGAAAAATGTTTGTTTTTTTTGTTTCGGGTTAAACTTCCAAGGAGTGATTTGTCTGGCCAGAGAACACTGTTCTGAACAAGAAGGTTTGTTGGGTACGCCACCATTTCGAAAAAAAATTAAACAAAAAATTTGTTTATACTCTTAAAATCACACTGCCTTTCCTTTTTCTTATTTTCGTGTTCCATACATGAAACGCTTATATTCATTCACTCTATATTTGAAAACGCAGAGCGAACTGACACTCTCAAACTAGAAGAAAGAACTGAAAAAGGATAGCAGAAGCCGCGGGAATGTTTTCAGTTTGCTTGCAACATTGTATACCTTCATGGGTTCGCGGCATATGTATTCTTGAAAAGGTTCCGTTCACTATTACTTTTCTACGATTGCTATAGTTCATTTCCGATTTTCATGTGTTTTATTTGACAAATGGAAAACAATGAAGTCTCTAGCAAGGCGCACATGTCATGGCATAAAGTATTTGTTATAAAACTGCATATGCAATGTTTTGAACTCCAAATATTTTATTTTGCGTGTGGTTTACTTAGGACTGCATTATTTTTGGATTTCGCCCTCCCATGCGAGCCAAGCAACACCGGGTAAAAAAAATTAAACAAAAAAGGAATGAAGAAAAAAAAAGTTTTCGTTTCTAGACGCGAACGCGGCACCTTACGATTACGAAGCTGAATCGTTGCCAACGCGCCCAATGCATGTTCTTCGTACGTGATCATCCATATCTGGTGTAACTGCGCAGCCTCACTTGTTGCGATACAGACTCTCATGAAGACGTAAGAGAAAAATTGACAGCAATGGAGAAAATCTCGTTTCATTCGCTTAACGCTTAACGCTTTTGCATTTCTAACATAGATGCAATTCTCCATTTCATTTTTTGTTTTAATGTGCCGTGGTCTGATTAAAAAAAAAATTTTGATAACACTCGCACGTATGGCAGACTGTTTCACTTTTTGATAGTTTAAATATTATTCAGCCGAATAGAAAAGTAGTAAAAAATGTGCCAAAAAATTGCACTTATTAATATCGGATAAAAAAAATGAAAAGCGTAAAAAACCCACACAATTATTTTATACATATGTATATAAATATGTCCACGGGATACTTTGGGAACCCGAAACATTAAGGGGTCGAACCTCCAAGCTAATGTTTAAAAAAAAAAAAAACTAATACCTTGGGGTGTCACAGCATTGGAATTCTAAGCTAAACTAACCTAACGAAACCTAACCTAACCTAACAATGTTACGTCCTATGCGTGAGCGACCGTTTGCAGGAGCATCAGGGATCTAGCATAGGTGTTGCGATCAAAGATCACGTAAAAGGTATTGGGTCCTTGCCACTTTAAGGTGCTAAAGCACGCCTATTTGCGTTTATGTCTCTTGGTCGATAGTTAAGGTGAGGATCACAACTAGATGCTAGGTGTGTTGATTCGGAAAACTCACTCCTTCTACGTGAGTCTGGTTGAAGCTACTGGGTAATAGGTTGAAAGGGTTTGAAATCAAGAGAAGAAAAATATAGATTAACTCAATATAATGAAATGATAAGCGGGAGTACAAGTAACTGTCACAGTTATATATGGTAGTGAGTGTACATTGATCTACTAACTAGATGAAATCTGAATACTATTGTAGGTGTGATCGTCAGCTTTTTGAATTACAAAGATATATATATTAAGGTGTAAGAGTGTGAGTTACTTACCGGTGGGTGAGCAGAGAGAGAGAGAGAGAGAGAGAGCTCGGTACTCGTGGATAGTGAAATTGATGTGGTTGAACAAGAGATTCTTGGTCCAGCCCTAAGGTGGACACTCGCCTAGACGAATGCGTTACAATATGCCAAGAAATGAGTTCTTTTCGCGTGGACGCCCGGCACTGAGGTGATGCACTTTTCGCTTGGGCCCTAAGGCAAGCTAGATCAAAATAGGCCCTAAGGTATCTGATCGGCACAACACTTAACTGGTGCGGACAATCGGCTCAAGACTCCAGAAGGGATACTGCTCTACCAGAGGATTGATTAGTAACTGCCGGTGATCGGTATTGGAATTCATGAGGAAGATTTTGAGTTTGGGAGGGGACTGAATGCAACGTCAGGGGAATTTGGATAGGTATTGCGGCATGATCGGGGCGATTGAACCCTGTTGTTCGATCGAATTCTCATTACAGGCCTTCGATCGCGGATTCTTCGTTGGATTAGTGCATGGTCAGGGTTAACTTGGTGGTGAGGAGGGTGCGAAGGTGATGGGTAGGAGTTCTGCTGTGTGCGGTATTCGCGGTACTGTGGTAAAATGCTCTTTAAGCACCTCAATTCTAGGTATCCTGCTCAACATTGTTGCGCGTGCCGTTCTCGTTCTTCGTGTGCTCTCTCTTTCTTCCTGCTCGTCCACCTGCAATGTTGCGGTGTTGGTGTGATTTATGGAAGTATGTGAGAATATGAGGTATCGTGTAAAGTATAATATAAAATGATATCCCTGAATTATTAATATATATATACGTAATCTATGGTTTATAATGATTAACCCATGTTCGTGGAGGATCGGTTACATCTATCGTGATCTCTGACCTTTGCTAAAGGGGTACTGTAGGGGTGCTGATGGGGGGGGGGGGGGGGCGATGGGGCTGCGTTGCGTCGGACGTAACATCTCCCTCCTCAGATGGAACATCGCCCTTTTTGGTGATGCTTCCTCTCGTCCCTCCGGGTGGATTTGGTGGTGGTAATCCTTCCTGGGTGTTGAATGTAGACAGTGGCATCTTCTTGAAGCGGGTCAGGGTCAGAGGTGGGTGTGGTGGGCGTTACAATTTCCTATGTCCGATCCTCACGAATCGGCATGCGTTCTTCATCTTCGGGGGAGATTAGTGATAATTTCCCCGTTTTCGATGGTGTAACATAGTTTCGTGGTAGTGTTCGCGGGTGTAGTGTAAATTACGATGTTGGTTATGTGTGTTTCAAAGTACGTGTTATTTGCACAGTGTGGTTATGCTTTTGCTGATGATGGCAACATCCACCACCTCCTCTAACTTTATGTTGGAAGCTGGTTGTGGGTCGGACCGTCATTCTCGCCCCGTTGGATAGCTAGTTTTACCTTATCCGTATGTTTTAGAAATCGGTCTCCTTGCTGGGTTTCTAGAATGACATTGTTATGATCGGTGATGTCAACCACCTTGTATGGGCCGGTATAATGTGTGACGTGATTTTTCGAATCACGGTCCCAAGGCGGCTCCGGTTACCGATAAAGATAACGTTCTCGATTTCTGGTTCTCTTCGGATCGCCACCCTGCTCAGAAGCTACGCTCTCGGATTGATTCGTATAGATATGTCAAGGCTCTCGGAAGATTTCGTTGTTGGTTAGTTGAGGTCGAGGTGCTCGAATCTGCCGTGGGGAGATAGTCTCGACGTACCGAGTTGCCCGGCAGAGGAGAGTACCCGACGGAGACGTCTCCACGGACCGGCAGAAGCCCGGGTGAAATACCGGCGCCCCGCTGGAGATGGGCAAAGGGCTGTAGAGCGGGCGGAGAGATAGTTTTGATACCGTTAAGGGCAGGAGAGGAACCTCCTGCCCGAGTTAAGGATGAGGTGCCCAGCTGTCGCCCGATGCCCTGGGGAAGCGGCCGTGGAGGATCTCCAGAATTACGTACCGATTCGTTAAGGAACGCTCTCGATTTGGTTTAAAGGGACGATTCGAAGGAGATAGAAGTGTTATCGGTTAAAAGGCTCTCGACCAATCAGAATGATTAGTTCTCGGATTTGGCTATTGTCAAAGCAGTCTGTCTCGGGGCACCGACCGAGGTGTCACGGGCTGGCTCGTGCTCCCGTGCTATCTGTTGATAGTTTTTCTTGCCGTGTTTCGCTCCGGTATAGCAAGTTCTCGAATCGTACAGTTCTCGCGTTGTTCTCGCGATATCCAGGAATTCTATGAATTCCTGTGAGTGTTACGGAGGTGAAGTGCTGTGCCGTAGTGCAGTGCTCACCCGAGTGTCCTTTGGGATGCAGTTCTCGACCTCCCCGGATTAGCTGTATCAGCTCCGGTGAGTCTTCCAATTTATTAATTGGTTAAGGGATCTCGATGGATAGTTTAGATTCGTTCTGATACGTTCTCGGTCCGTCGCTCTCTATCCCTCGCACTATTTGCCGGACTCGTACTCCGACCCTCTCTACCTCAAACCTAGCAGCCTGAGCGGCCGTGCATTTCCGTAACCGTCCGCTCCCGTTCGTGTATCCAGTTGCGTTTGCTGATTTTACGCGACCCCAAAGATCAGCACCTACGGTTGCGTTTCTCGATTTCACGCGTCAACAAAAATCGAAAGGATCCGTTAAGCTACCGCCTCGTCTGATAGGTTCCGTCAGAGCTCTCGTTCTTGGTGGAGTTGGGCCTGTTCCACCCCAACTCCCAGTTTATACCGGCTCGTCAGTTCCCGGTGAAAAAAGAATTGGCTGGCGCCCGCCTGGCTTGCGGATGCACGAACGACGGGTGGACGGCCGAAGGTAACGTAGGTTGGCTCTCGAAGATAGTTCGTTCTCTGAGTTTCGCTATCGGTGTCGGGTCTCGAAAAGAAATACGTTACAAATGGCGCCCAACGTGGGGCCAGCCAGCAAATAGTGTGTTACCGTATGCTCTCGACTACTTTTGCTCGCGAAGAGATGCTCTCGAGCACGTCTCGTTCTCGACCTATGCTCCCGGTTACGATGATTCTTCGTAGATCCCGAAGCGGTCACGTTCGTTCGGCGATCGGTCCCCGATCTGCCATAGTTCTCGAACCCTAGAAAAATTCCGATGCACTTTCTTGCATCAGGCTATCGCCTTGCGAAAACAAAAATCGCCAGTTATCGAAAAGTTCTCGGTGAGGAAATTTCAAATTTCCTCCTCTCGCGATCCCCACCCATCGGTGACGTTCTCGACGCGGTTACCCCTAGGTGACAGCAAGGTTACCGCTTTATTGTGAAGCTTAGGCTAAACACGGTAAACGGTCGCGGATATTCCCCTCCGGGAATCTTCGACTTTGAAAAGTCGCGTTCTCGTTCCCCGCCTGTGACGCTCCTCGAGTTGTCATACCCGGGTGACCCTATCGGTCACCGAGGCATTGTTCCTACGAAGACGGTTATCGAAACGGTTCCCGAATTCTGAAAAACAAGTTTTTCAGAAGATTTCGAAGGACCCCCTACCCTAGAGTCCTGGTTAGCGACAGCCGAAATCGGCAAGCTCTCGGTCACTTCGTTTCGAAAAACCATCCAGGACAGTCGAACCGAAGAAGAGCTCCCGACCAATAATGGACGCAAGCAACAGCCCCATCACCGAGGAGGAGATGGACGTGGTCAACCAGGAGGACACTAGTGACGCTTGGTTTGACGAGATGCTGAGGGCGACGGCGACCATAAAGGAGAGGCCAGCAGAGACGCTGTCGACGAGGGGAGCGCTCGCCCACGCGTGTGCGGCAGCCCTCACCTTCGTGGGCCCGAAGGATGCCGCTTCGGAGCGGGCGATTGTGGGCGCTCTCGCGGACCTGGCCCATGGGGCCCTGGAGCTTGAACCGGGGACGCCCCGGGCGAAGGAGCCCGTCGTCGTCACTCCCGTACCACCAGCTCCCGCAACACCGGCGACGCCCGCCGTCAAGGAACCACGGACCGCTCCGGCTACGAGACCTGCGGGGCACCCCGAGGACACCAGGCTCACGAAGCCGCCACCATCCGCGGCCGTGCAGAAGACCCCGGAGTGCACCGTTGCCCGGAGGAGGAAGGCCAGCGCCTCGAGCACCGCGGCGCCAAATGCCGCCGGTTCCCGGCCAGGGGCAACTCCCCAACCGGCCCGGAAAAAGGCCCTCGAGCGGGCCTGCTATAGCTGCGGGGGGACCGGCCACCGGTACTCGGACTGCCCGCACGGCCCACCGACCACCGTCTTCTGCCGCCGCTGCGGACGCAAGGGGAAAACCTTGGCGACCTGCCCGTCCTGCAGCCAGGACTGGCGGCAAAGAGGGCCGTACGTTCCGCGGGCCGGCCGAAACGTGCCCCGAGAGGAGCTGAAGGCTCTGCGGTCGGAGAGACCTCGGTCTCGAAGACCAAGGGGACCGAAGGCGTCCCTCGGTGGCCCGCCGAAGCCACCGGCTATCGGTTTCGTCAAGGGGACCAACGGGAGTAGGGCTTGCCCGAAACCTTAGGGAAACCCTGACATAGCTCTCGGAGTGGACTCCATCGTCCTGGATCTCGTACTTGGCTTTCGGGCCTAGCTCTCGTTACGTGTGTCGAAAGACCGCTCTGCTCTCGTTAAAGGAAGGGACCCTAGGTCCCAACCTTTGGAATGTGTGTCGAAAGACCGCTCAGCTCTCGTTAAAGGAAGGGACCCCAAAAGTCCCAACCTTTAGTGCCTGGATCGCAAGGTCTACGGCTCTCGCTAACGGAAGGGACCTTCAGTCCCAGCTTTCGGTACGGGAACTCTATGATTCCACAGCTCACGCTACAGAGAAGGACGTCAAGCCTCCTCTCATGAACCATGGAACGCGAATCCGCGCAGCCCGCGTTGACAGGGCAGACCATGGGCCCTAGTTCTCGATCCGCGAAACGCGAAACCGCGCAGCTCTCGAAGAAACAGAAGGATCTGATGTCCTAGCTCCCGGTGTGTTCGCATGCTGACAGTTCTCGGAGAAGCAAAGGGACCCGCGAGGACCCTTAGTTCGCGATACGCGTGCCAAAGCACAGCCGCTCTCGAAACACAGGCCTCCGGCCTCAGTTCGCGACGTGCGAGTCACGGGACTCGAGTTTCGGAAAGTGGTTCCTCAAGCCCTGCTCGCGAAGATGGACAGCCATTAAGCTCGCGGAATACAGCTCTCGGATATAATACGAAGATCCCTAAAGGGTAACGTACGCTCTCGACTTTCGTGTTTGTCCGCGTCCTGTCATCATCGTTAGTGTCCGTTTGTCGATCTGTGTTGAAAACTTTCTCGGGGCGAGAGAGGATCAACCTCTCACGCGTTCTCGGTTCGCCTGCGAAACATATTAAATCAGTTCTCGGCAGTAAACAGCAGGTGAACAAGGCTCGCTATCGTTATGGCTCCCGAAATAAGCTATGCTTTATACCTTCTCGGAGCGCCAGGGCTAATGCCTCCGCGCGATCTCGGTCTACCCGCGTAAAATAAGAAATTAGCTCTCGACAGTAACCAGCGGGTAGAACCTCGTGCTATCGAAGAAGAATAAATTCAGTTCTGAGTCTCTAGACCTAGCTCACGACAGCAAGGATAACCGACTTCAGCTCTCGTTACAGAAAAAAAAAAAAAAAGGAATTGTTAGATCTCGCTTCGCACGTGGATAGGGAATCACCGAGAATAATCGGTGAAGGAGAAATTCCCCGCGTGAAGATACCGAAATTATTCCTGTCTGGAAACGGATAGTAGCTCTCGATATTATGGTTCTCGAATATTATTGTCACGCCGAGGAAAACAAAATCTCTCGTGCTGCTCTCGGTTTACCCGTGCCAAGGTAAACGGCTCTTGCGTGTAAACACGCGTAAGAAGGCAAACGATCTCGGAAAGGAGTTAAGTCGACTCCCCGCTCTCGAATTAATTCGCAACTTGGTCAGAGGACCATGCGAAGAGATATCGCTACAAAAAAAAAAAATAATAGTTCATTTCTCGAGCCGAGAGAGTAAACATCTCTCGCGCGATCCCGGCTTACCCGCAAAATATTAATTGAATAGCTCTCGACAGTAACCAGTGGGTAAGACATCGTTCGCTCTCGGATTATCGTATTTTGCTTTCTCGTTCCAGGAGACCCCGGTCCCTGAAACAGTTCTCGATTTCAGTTCACGACTTAAGTACGGCCTAAGGGCCAGAACTAGCTCACGATCGGAAGTAGGACAGAAGGGTCTAGTTACCGAGTTCTCGAATAGTGATCTTTAAACATCTTCTCAAGCCTACGAAGTGTCAGGCAGCTCTCGCCTTACCTACCTCAATGTTATTGTTTTCACTCTGTCTCGCTCTCGCTCATAACGGTGGGTAAGAATACCAGCTATCGAAACTGGTTTTGACTGACCACAGTTCACGAAGTAAATTAGTAAATGTCGTAATTGACAAGCTATCGGCCGAAATATTAATTTCGGAAAAGAAAATTTTCTCGAGCTGGAGAAATTTCTCCGGCTGGTTTTCGATCTTCCCCGCCACCACCTAGCTCTCGACAGTAAACAGGGGAATGAATAATAAGCTATCGAAAGAAACCAATTTATACAATCAAGTTCTCGAATATGTCGGAATACCGACGAAAATATTCTAATCAGGAAGTTAGCTCTCGGTCAGATCCGCTTGCAGTAGCTCTCGTTTCGATCTCTAAGCCTCAACCACCCTTAAGAGGTGGGGAGTTGTGACGTGATTTTTCGAATCACGGTCCCAAGGCGGCTCCGGTTACCGATAAAGATAACGTTCTCGATTTCTGGTTCTCTTCGGATCGCCACCCTGCTCAGAAGCTACGCTCTCGGATTGATTCGTATAGATATGTCAAGGCTCTCGGAAGATTTCGTTGTTGGTTAGTTGAGGTCGAGGTGCTCGAATCTGCCGTGGGGAGATAGTCTCGACGTACCGAGTTGCCCGGCAGAGGAGAGTACCCGACGGAGACGTCTCCACGGACCGGCAGAAGCCCGGGTGAAATACCGGCGCCCCGCTGGAGATGGGCAAAGGGCTGTAAAGCGGGCGGAGAGATAGTTTTGATACCGTTAAGGGCAGGAGAGGAACCTCCTGCCCGAGTTAAGGATGAGGTGCCCAGCTGTCGCCCGATGCCCTGGGGAAGCGGCCGTGGAGGATCTCCAGAATTACGTACCGATTCGTTAAGGAACGCTCTCGATTTGGTTTAAAGGGACGATTCGAAGGAGATAGAAGTGTTATCGGTTAAAAGGCTCTCGACCAATCAGAATGATTAGTTCTCGGATTTGGCTATTGTCAAAGCAGTCTGTCTCGGGGCACCGACCGAGGTGTCACGGGCTGGCTCGTGCTCCCGTGCTATCTGTTGATAGTTTTTCTTGCCGTGTTTCGCTCCGGTATAGCAAGTTCTCGAATCGTACAGTTCTCGCGTTGTTCTCGCGATATCCAGGAATTCTATGAATTCCTGTGAGTGTTACGGAGGTGAAGTGCTGTGCCGTAGTGCAGTGCTCACCCGAGTGTCCTTTGGGATGCAGTTCTCGACCTCCCCGGATTAGCTGTATCAGCTCCGGTGAGTCTTCCAATTTATTAATTGGTTAAGGGATCTCGATGGATAGTTTAGATTCGTTCTGATACGTTCTCGGTCCGTCGCTCTCTATCCCTCGCACTATTTGCCGGACTCGTACTCCGACCCTCTCTACCTCAAACCTAGCAGCCTGAGCGGCCGTGCATTTCCGTAACCGTCCGCTCCCGTTCGTGTATCCAGTTGCGTTTGCTGATTTTACGCGACCCCAAAGATCAGCACCTACGGTTGCGTTTCTCGATTTCACGCGTCAACAAAAATCGAAAGGATCCGTTAAGCTACCGCCTCGTCTGATAGGTTCCGTCAGAGCTCTCGTTCTTGGTGGAGTTGGGCCTGTTCCACCCCAACTCCCAGTTTATACCGGCTCGTCAGTTCCCGGTGAAAAAAAAATTGGCTGGCGCCCGCCTGGCTTGCGGATGCACGAACGACGGGTGGACGGCCGAAGGTAACGTAGGTTGGCTCTCGAAGATAGTTCGTTCTCTGAGTTTTGCTATCGGTGTCGGGTCTCGAAAAGAAATACGTTACAAATGACTATCGAATTTGCTTGTTCGAGGTTCCTTAAGCACATACACCATATCGCCTATTTGATAACGGCGGGGATTTACCTTTTTACCGTATCGCTCTTTGGATTGGTATTTGGCGTTCACTAGATTTTGACCGGCTATCTGTCTGAGGTCATTCAATTTGGTAATGAGTTCGGTCAAGTACGTTCCGTATGTCTCGAGTTTTTCGTCTGAAGGTAGTGATGACGGTAACCTCGCTAATTTTCCAAATACTAGTTCGTATGGCGTAAAGTTAGTGCTTTCGTGAACGGAAGTGTTATAAGAGAACATTGCAAAAGAGATCAACTGATCCCAATCGTCGTACTTATGTAAATAGTGTTTCAGATATTCTGTTAGCACGTGGTGACTTCGCTCTAATGATCCGTTGGTTTGGGGATGGTATCCCGATGTAGTTACATGCTTGATCTTAAATATTTTGGCAACCTTGCGAAGTAGTTTGCTAACAAAACATCCTCCACGATCGGTAAGGATAATCTTAGGCGCGCCGAAGTTTGCGATTACATGCCTTGCAAGGGCGTCGGCTACTGTTATTGCGCTGACGTTTGGTATGGGGACCGCTATACAATATTTTGTAAGGTTATCCTGCACTGTTAGTATGTGACGATTCCCACTAGGTGTGATAGGGAGGGGTCCTACGGTGTCTATGGATATTTTCTCGAAAGCGTCTAAAGGTGTATCCGTTATGACCATTGGTTCTCTTGTTTTTACTCTAACTAGTTTTTGTTCTTGACAACTCCTACAGGCTCTAACATATTCCTGGACATCATGTTTTAATTCTGGCCAATAATAGCGTTCGCGTATCCGTTTGTATGTTTTGGTTACGCCCTTGTGTCCTCCTACCAGGCTATCGTGGTACTCTTGGATTATCTCCCTCCTCAGCTCTTTCGGAGGTAGTTGTACTTGCCCGTAGCAGAGCGTGATGGTGACGTCACTGTCGGGGAATGCCTTATGCAGCAATTCGCGCAGTGTGTTAGGAGGTAAAGCGCTTGGCTCGTCACCTACGCATGACATGCGCAAGGTCTTGGTGTTCGTTTCCAACAAAGCCAGATGCAAGTTGTCCAACCCCGTGCGTATATCCTCTGCCGTAATCCGGTCGAAATGATATATTTTACATACTATGCTGAAAATCCGGTATTTCCCTCTTTTACTGATCAGGACTTGCCCTTTCTGAGGATTCCGATCTCTGAAGTCTTCCAGATCTATGATGCCTAAGTCTACCATTAGCTTCCCTATAGGCGTTGTTAGTTCACAGTCAGCTGAGATGAAATGTGCGTAATTATCTTTTTCGAAAGTCATGCATTCGCGACTGCTTCTGATATTTATCATAGGGATCATCTTATCCCAATCCTTCTCTGAGGGCCAGTCTATGTTGATTCCTAGGTCCATGGTGGCATCAGGTCGGTTACCTGGGTGTGTTGGGACGCTCTCCCGCCTCGGTTCCGTGCTGTTGTTATTTGAGCTTATCTTATCCGGGAGCACCTGTTCGTATCGCTGTTCAGTGGTATCTCTGGCTTGAACCTGAGTTGTCGATCGTGCCTTTGGTGGAAGGTTCGGAAGCGGTGTTGGTAGGTAGGACTTATGCAAGCCCGTATTGTTTTCTGGTTCACTTCCATTTTCTTCATCTTCCGAACTCTCATCAGAGACTAATCCCATCTTTGTTAAACTTTCCCTAATCCTCTGAAGACTTTGTTCGGCGTCGTTGATTTGTCCCCTTTGCTCTACGCAGAAGTTATCGAGGTCTTGGAGGATGTCATTGGTAGACTCCTTTCTCTTGTTAGGTGCCCGTGGGGGTGTCCGATCGATCTGCCCTTGTTTCCAAATCTTATGTAGCGTTTCAATCTCGGAATTTATTTTCTCGGCCAGTTCGTCAGCGTCTCCTCCTCCCGTGAGGAAGAAGTTGCCACTTCCTGGGGGTGCACTTCTTGGTGGTTGTGATGCATCCTCATTCCGATATCGTTCCATTTCCGCTTCGAGTACCCTGGGTAACATCGAACCTCTCCTCTTGTGGATCGGAGGTTGATTTTGTTGTTTCGATGATTCGCCGCTGGCTTGTGGCTCTTTCTCTCGAGAGTCCTCCAAATCAGTGTTTTCGTCGTCCGAATCAGTGTCTTCGGGGTTTGATGATAGTTCCACGATTTCTTGCTGCGGTTTAGGTTTTCGTGATTCCGTTTCCCTTGCGGTTGTTTTTGGTGGTTGCCAATCCGAGAAGTTTTCCTCCGTATTTAAAATAGGGGGAGCACTGCTTGGACCTGCGTCGAGAGCTCTCTTACTTCTACTTCGTGTGTTAATACCTTCCGTCAAGCTGGGTAACATACTCTTTCTTCGCTGGTATATCGGCGGGCGATACTCTTGGTCGGAACTAGCAATGTCGTTGTCTTCCGAAGAAGACTCGTCTTCACTGCTTTGTTCGGGTATCGTTTCGACTGATGGTGACGCGGAAGATCGCAAGGTTTTGGGTCTTCCTCTACCTCGTTTGAGCCGCGACTCGGTGCCTGGCTTAGTTGTCGGGTTGATTCCCTGGTTCTTATTAGAATCTTTCGGAGGTCTACCCCTACCGCGTTTTGTGTTTCCTGAACCCGTCAGTGGTGCTATACTGATCTCCTCGGCGTCAGTGACTGGGTTTCTTGACAGGGCGTCGACATTTAAGTTTGTTTTGCCGCTTTTGTACACTACCTGGTAATTGTATTCCGCAAGCTTCATTCTCCATCGCATCAGCCTGGATGTTGGGTCTTTCACGGAGTGTAACCATACTAGTGGTCGGTGGTCTGTTACTAACGTGAATTCTCGTCCGTATAGGTAGGGTCGAAAGTGTTTCACTGCATATACCATGGCCAGACATTCCTTCTCCGTAGTAGAATAGTTTAATTCTGCGCCATTGAGTATACGAGAGGCGTATGCTATGGGGAGATCCTGTCCGACAGGCCCTTGACTCAGCACTGCACCGAGCGCGTAACCTGACGCGTCCGTGGTTAGGATGAATGGTCGTGTAAAGTCGGGGTACTGTAGTATAGGTCGTTGACATATGGCGTCACGTAGGTCTTCAAAACTCTTCTGTTGTAGGTCAGTCCATTCAAATTTGGCGGTTTTCTTTAACAGGTCAGTTAGCGGTTTAGCTCGTTTCGAGTAATTTTGTATGAATCGTCTGTAATAACCAGTGAGGCCTAGAAATTGCTTGCAGTTCGTTGCGTTCTTGGGAGTAGGGAACTCCTTAGTAGCTTGAATGAGTCGGGGGTCGGGTTTGACTCCTTCGCTAGTGATGGTATGTCCTAGGTATATTACCTCAGTTCTTAGGAACTCACATTTTTCCGGTTGTAGCGCAAGGTTGGCTTCGCGCAATTTGTTAAGGAGCCTTCTAACCTTCACACCGTGTTCCGTCAGTGAGGCGGAGTATACTACAACGTCGTCTAGGTAGACGAAGAGCTCAGACCCCTGAAGTCCTGTCAATGCGGCGTCCATCAAGCGTTGAAATGTCGCTGGGGCATTCTTTAGTCCGAAAGGCATTCTAAGGAATTCGTAATGTCCGTGGGGAGTAGTGAATGCTGTCTTTGGTCTGTCTTCCGCTCGGACCTTTATCTGATGGAATCCGCTGGCCAGATCGAATACAGAGAAGTATTTTGCGCCTCCTAGTTGGTCTAGGATTTCCGTGATGTTAGGGAGTGGATAGGCGTCTCCGACCGTTTTTTCGTTCAGTTCTCGGTAATCTATCACCATGCGCCAACGTTTGCTTCCATCCGATCCCGGTTTCTTGGGTACAATCCATAAGGGTGAATTGTACGGGGAAGTCGAGGGCTTAATGATATCAGTGTTCAGTAATTTCCCTATTTGTTTTTCTATTTCGTCTTTGTGTATTGGTGGGTGTCTGTATTGTCTAGTGGAAACAGGTATGTCGTCCGTCGTGGGTATAGTGTGTTCTGTGAAGCTAGTAGATGGTAGCTCATCTCCGGGAAGGTAAAACCGATCCGGGTGGTCCTTAATAATGTCTATCACGTGTTCATGTTCTTCTGGACTAAGGTGTTCTAGTCGTAGTTGTTCTATTACCCTCCGGATTCGCTCTTCACGGGATTCGGTTATCATTTGTTCCTTGTCGTCTCCTTCCGACGTATCGCTGTCTTCTCCTATCAAAAGTTATGGGTATAGATTCTGTGGCCCAATATGTATTTCAACGTCCTCTGCCAAGGTGTTAATAGCTAGTGCGACGGCAATTCCCTCGCGATTAGTTACTACAGTATCTCCTAGGAATATGCCTTCTTCGAATTCGAGTCGAGGAAGGTATCCTTCTTTGATCCCTGTTGATGTAACTAGTATGGGTACGGGGGTTCTACTGCGGGCTCGCAGAAGCGAGACTGCGTAGATTCCTCCGTCCGTTGTCGCGGGTATGTCTCGTAGGAATGGTCGCGGACGTACTGGATGGCTCTGTGTGACCAACGTGTCGTGATGGAATGATATTTCGGCCTTTTCCTGTTTTAGAAATTCTACCCCGAGTATTCCGTCTCCATAGAATGGTGCTTCGGCATCGACAACGTGGAATTTGACTGGTGTTCCGAAAGCGTGTACTACGGTTGTGCCTAAGGTATAGGTTTTAGCGTTCCCGACTCCAATTATGCAAATTGATTCCTCTGTGTCAATCGGAGCTCTGGGGTGTAATGCTGAGAGTAATACGATGTTTACTGTTGATCCGGTGTCCACCAGGAATCTTCCTGATCCCTTTCGTAACTCACGTCCTCGGACAGAGATGAAGGGTGCCTCGTACGTTGAAGTACCGTCCGGGGGAATTGAGCTGCTTCCACGAATTTTACGGTTTGTTCTGGGCGCTTGGTCGTCTTTGGGCCCGTCGCTGCGTCCGCGTGACGTGCCTCGTTCAAGTTTAAATGCTCCATGTCGATGGATGCAATGGGGTTTCTTTGCGAAGTCGGAGACCTATCGGAACGATAACGTTCGCTCCTAGGTGCGTACGAAGGTCTGTTATCTGTATAGCGGGTGTCTCGTCTTTCATCTGGATCGTAAAGTTTTCGTTCGTAATTTGGTCTACCGCTTGGTTCTAGGTCACGTGCGTTCCGCGATTGAGGTTCACTGTACGGAGGTGCACGCTCCTTGTCTGGCCGGTATGACTGCTGAGTAGTATGGTCTCTTTTTAAAATGCTGTATCTCGGGGACACAGCGCGCTCCGTATCGCGTTCCGGACTCGTGTACCGGCGATAAGACGGCTCGTCAGAGTATCGGGTACTATCTCTATTATTGTAGTACGGGTCCCCATATTTGCGCTCGGGCGACCTGTATGAGGCTCGTGCCGGAAGTTCGTCTTCAAAGCGTGTTCTACGCGAGGGTCGTCCGTAAGCGTACGTCTGTTCGTCTTTGTCTAGATTACGTTCGAGGTTTACTATATACTGGAAGGCTTCGTCCAGAGTTTCTGGAGATCTTAGTGCCGCGGCGTATCTTAATTCGTCTGGAAGCCCTTTGCGAAAGCTAGTGATCGGCAATTTTTCTATAGCTGTACGGAGAGCATCTGCGCTCGTTTTTCCTAACTCCTCTTCGGCGGTCTCAAGGCAACGTCGAACAAGCTGTGCTATGCGCGCATAATACTCGCGTACACTTTCATTGCGGTACATTCGGGCAGCTATGATATCTGCATGGTAGTCCATATAGTCTTTGCTGGGTGCAAAGCATTCGCGCAGGTGGCTGACAAGATCCTTAATTGTATGGAAGGTCTTCCCTTCCGTGCTTACTCGTGCTGGGCCTTTGAGTTTCGCTAAAATTCCGCGTAGGTAGGCAGTTTCACAAGCGTCGGGCAATAACGCCCCTCCGTTTTCAATATCCAAAACAAAATCTTTAAGTGGGATGTTTCTCCCATCGAAAAATGGTACATATCGAACTGCATTTTGCACGGAAAAGTATTCTATCATCGAATTCATGGCGTCAGCCATACTTTGGTTGGCGCCTACTGTGGTTTCATGTAGTGCCATAACTACGTTTCGATTTCTGATGCAATTTACGAAACTCGAAGGCTCGCTTAATTATCTTACAATTATACTATAGGGTTTTATTTCGTTGTACGACCAAGTGGCAGAAAGGCAATAGTTGACGGCAAGTATCCCACCGCTGCCACCAAATTTGTTACGTCCTATGCGTGAGCGACCGTTTGCAGGAGCATCAGGGAGCTAGCATAGGTGTTGCGATCAAAGATCACGTAAAAGGTATTGGGTCCTTGCCACTTTAAGGTGCTAAAGCACGCCTATTTGCGTTTATGTCTCTTGGTCGATAGTTAAGGTGAGGATCACAACTAGATGCTAGGTGTGTTGATTCGGAAAACTCACTCCTTCTACGTGAGTCTGGTTGAAGCTACTGGGTAATAGGTTTAAAGGGTTTGAAATCAAGAGAAGAAAAATATAGATTAACTCAATATAATGAAATGATAAGCGGGAGTACAAGTAACTGTCACAGTTATATATGGTAGTGAGTGTACATTGATCTACTAACTAGATGAAATCTGAATACTATTGTAGGTGTGATCGTCAGCTTTTTGAATTACAAAGATATATATATTAAGGTGTAAGAGTGTGAGTTACTTACCGGTGGGTGAGCAGAGAGAGAGAGAGAGAGAGAGAGCTCGGTACTCGTGGATAGTGAAATTGATGTGGTTGAACAAGAGATTCTTGGTCCAGCCCTAAGGTGGACACTCGCCTAGACGAATGCGTTACAATATGCCAAGAAATGAGTTCTTTTCGCGTGGACGCCCGGCACTGAGGTGATGCACTTTTCGCTTGGGCCCTAAGGCAAGCTAGATCAAAATAGGCCCTAAGGTATCTGATCGGCACAACACTTAACTGGTGCGGACAATCGGCTCAAGACTCCAGAAGGGATACTGCTCTACCAGAGGATTGATTAGTAACTGCCGGTGATCGGTATTGGAATTCATGAGGAAGATTTTGAGTTTGGGAGGGGACTGAATGCAACGTCAGGGGAATTTGGATAGGTATTGCGGCATGATCGGGGCGATTGAACCCTGTTGTTCGATCGAATTCTCATTACAGGCCTTCGATCGCGGATTCTTCGTTGGATTAGTGCATGGTCAGGGTTAACTTGGTGGTGAGGAGGGTGCGAAGGTGATGGGTAGGAGTTCTGCTGTGTGCGGTATTCGCGGTACTGTGGTAAAATGCTCTTTAAGCACCTCAATTCTAGGTATCCTGCTCAACATTGTTGCGCGTGCCGTTCTCGTTCTTCGTGTGCTCTCTCTTTCTTCCTGCTCGTCCACCTGCAATGTTGCGGTGTTGGTGTGATTTATGGAAGTATGTGAGAATATGAGGTATCGTGTAAAGTATAATATAAAATGATATCCCTGAATTATTAATATATATATACGTAATCTATGGTTTATAATGATTAACCCATGTTCGTGGAGGATCGGTTACATCTATCGTGATCTCTGACCTTTGCTAAAGGGGTACTGTAGGGGTGCTGAAGGGGGGGGGGGCGATGGGGCTGCGTTGCGTCGGACGTAACAACAATATAAACAAGTTTATTAACAATAAAAAAATATAAACAAATTCGGTGTGAGAGTCACCTTTATGGGCCTCAAAACAGTCATTACGCTGGAAAAACTTTGAGGTCGGACCCCAAACAGCCATAAGACCTCGAATAAGCGTGTTCGTAAAAGAAATCGACTCCAAAGTATGCGATAGCCAAATTTATGGTGAGATGAGACAAATAGTGTATCTGCTTAGAAATTGTTAGTTTCATACATTTTTGAGTAGCCTGATTCAATTTAGTAATTTTTTTTATTCAAGCCTACGGAAAGATAATTGTATTTTTAATATCTCGAATTATCAGTATGTTCTGATGTAAAAAATAATTCAGAATTAAAATTATACCTCGACATAATTTTCTAATAATTCGATGTATTAAAAATGTTACCTTTACATAGCCTTGAATGGTAAAAATTGAATGAAAAAAAATCCCTAACCAGATACATTATCCGTTTCATCTCACTATAGAAAATGATTGGTTCATTTTTATATGCTCATCATTATTTTTATGCCCGAGATTTATAAGTGCATTTTTGTTTTTGGTAATTTTCCGTAATGCCTTCTTTATCCGTCTAAATATTATTTATGCTATTAACACATGAAACAGCGTAACATAGGTGTTTGTCACAGGTAGGCTCTCGGGAATAAGAAACGTTCGCTCTTTGATGTACCAATTTATTGCATGTATACGATGTAATGTAATACAATATTTGTAGATTAATATTTTCATGTATTTCATGAAACTTCAGTTAAATAGGTAAACCAATAAGCATAGTTGATAGTTAAACAAAAAAAAGAGGTAAGACGTGAGTTTCGAACCCGAGACTCTCGGACGTAAAGTTATACCGTACCGCTAGCATGAATGCCATTGCGCGTAGTACGACGAACAGTACAAACTTTTGTTTCGGATTGGTCTACGCATACGCACAAATGGTGTGCACCGACAAGCACACACTAATACGGTAAACGAGCTGGCAACATCGGACTGCCCCATTACGCTCAGCGGCCAAACAGACATATGTATATGTGCAAGTAACGCGCTGTCCCCTCCGCCGAACCAGCTACGCTGTTGCCACGTCGCGAGCGTTCCCCCCACCACACACCTCATACTTTCGAAAATTTTACAGTTTTCGTCAAAATAAACATGGATTGAGACGGTAAAAAAATTTCTTTTTTTGAGAATATGTCTTTTAGAGTCTTTTAACTGTTAGCAAAGTTTCATGCATGTGTTAGACCTCCATCGATGTCAAAAAATTAATATAGGCCATGCGTCTATGCTTTGCGTTTTAAAATCATCAATTTCAATGAAATTTTTTATCAATTCCGGACGGCAAAACGATTTTTGCCTAAGGAGAAATATTTTTTTAATAATTCGAAGAATATTTGGTGAAAGTTTCAATCCTCTGTTGGATCTTTCATTTTACCGAACAACATCCTTAAAGCAGCAAGCACGTGTGCCATCGAGTCATTGTGGTATGTTATTTAGCAAACTTATATTTCTGTAGTTACCCACGTTCGAGGTTTTTTTTTAAAGTTTGATTTGCTTACTCTCATTATTTCCAAAGCTTCATATGGATATTAAGGGTATTGACTACCTTATTACTACGGTGTATGCAATATCCTGTAAAAAAAAGGTAGATACAAGTCTCCCTATTTGAGTGTTCACGCGGTTTAAAATCGTGAATCTCGAGGAACACACGAATTCGTTCGACCAATCAAAAACGTGGAACTAGTTCGAGAGTCTTGTTCAGGTGGCGCGTCGACGCGCCAAAAAACAGCTCCAGATTAACACGCGTAGTATTACTATATATATACGACCAATCAAAAACGTGGAACTGCTTCGAGGGCCCTCCGCTAAGGTGGCGCGCCGAAACCAGAGAAAAATTGCGACCACCAAAAACAGGCTCATTGGCAATCTCCCTACTCATCTCTGGTTCCCATAGCGATAAGGTTATTGAAATATTTCAATAGTTAGGTTACTGAAATAATTAATTAATATTGTAATGACAAAATGTAATGTCAGTTAAGATTTATTTTCACAACAGATTTTTTGCTGCACTTTTTTGCTATAAAAACATTTCAATTAATTGATTTTTAAATTAATTGCAGCATTGTATTGCAGAATTTCAGTTGTGATCATTACTTGGAAATATCAAAATTGTTAATATTTTAAACTTTACATTATTTTAATTGCAATCTGTTGTGAAAATAAATCTTAACTGATATTACATTTTGTCATTATAATATTAATGAATTATTTCAGTAACCTAACTATTGAAATATTTCAATAACCTTATTGCTATGTGAACTGTCAGTTTGCGCTTATGGGAATCGGTCACAGTCATATGTCATTTTTTGAAGAGGCCACACTGCCGTGTTGGCCACTTGCGGCCAACTTCTCCTGGTGCGTTTCTACTGACTAGCCCTGTATAGATATACTACGCGTGATATTCGTGAGCTCCGTGAGACGCATGGATTATACACGTACGTGAAGTTAGCACTGTAACTTTTACTGTTTGAATTTTTTCTTTTGCTAAAAAATTGTTGGTTTTTTGTTGGTTTTTGTTGGAACAATTACAAAATTTGTTGGTTGCTCATTTGTTTGGAAAATGGAAAATAAAATTTGGAATGTGAAGTTAGCCCCAAAAGTCTTATTTTTCATAAAAATAACTTTCTATTGTGTGCAATCGATGCCAAATTTTTTGTTGGTCACGAATTACCTAATTAAAAAATTTGTTGGTGTTACGTAGGCCGTAGTGGCCAGCGAGGCCTTTAAATTTGATAACAAAAATTTAGAAGTAACCAAAGAAAAGGAACGACCGGAGGTAACGTGAATAATATTTGAGTGAATTCCGAGCGGTAAGAATGCACTCAATGGTGGGTTCGCTGCTCGTTTAAGGTGTTGAAACACGCCTTGCTATTCCAACGTGGATAGATATTCTCTGAAATGTTGAGGATGGGTAATAGATATTTAAAACGCGAGTAAAATGTGAATTTGCGATATATTGTTACAAACAATTTAGAAGTTTCAATTAATTGTCATGTACAGTGTTTCGATTTTTAGAAATACTGGGATAAAAAATATTGTGAAATCGGATTACAAAACCTGACTGTGTGTGAGGTTAAGGCAAGAAGAAATTTGGTGGAACAGAAATATTTCTAGTATATGCGTTATTTGGAAAGACTAGTCTATGGTATGCAGCTCAATTTTGCCCGGTAACCGATCCAGCTTGTTCCCTAGGGTATGTAATAACGAATCCGTACCTAGGCCAGATTGCGAATATTACACTGAATCTAATACTCTAACGGTTAGAGCCACGAGTGACAACGTACAGTCCGATGTTTTACGCGTGAAACTGAATGATTTTCTGAGCGTCAGTGCCATAATTTTGGCTGCTTATATAGTCGATTTTTGCTGATGCTCTACGTACGGTTAGGACGTTAGGAATGCACTCGGCTAACCAGCTGGGTAGGTGGCACAGGCAATGCACTGGGTGACGTGCTGAGTCTGCAATTATACTTCCTGTCGGCTACGTTATTATTCTGTTTCGAAGTGAAGGTCGATATACGTAACATCTCCCCTCTTAGACAAAACATCGTCTATTTGGGCGATGCTTTTGCATAAATTTAATTTTCGTTGTGTTTCCCGTATTTCTCATTTACTCACTTAGTTTTGCATCTTCGGAGATAGTTTTCGAAAATATCTCTTTATCGATGCGCGGCCATGCTGCCCTGATACAATATGTCTTGGTCTCTTCCTTAGGGATTCCCCTGTGTGAAGTCACGGATGGTGTTGTCAGTGATGTCCTCTGGTTCTGACACATCCTCTGTGTCATAGTGTTTCCAGGTTTCCTTGGTGTTGCGGGGTTCCTCATCATCGGTGCTCGGATCTCCAAACAGCTGTTGTGTGCGGATGGTGGTGAACAGACACTTTTCAGTCTGGGTGCATCTATTGGCTCTGCGGATTTTGGTGGTTTGAGTTCCTCGTCCCTTACTGGGTGCGTTCGGTAGGTCTTCTTTCCAAGGCCTAGCTTTTCGTATGGTTCCCGTTCTCTGCTCTATCTCCCAAGTACCTCGTTCTTTAGTTTGGAGGATGATGGTACGGTATCCTTCTCTTGGTTCTGTGATAGTTCCCGTAGTTCTTTTGGTGGCCATTTTGGTGGTGGTCTGTACTTGTTCTAAACTTGATTGCGACTGAAGTGGATGGACAGGGTTTGGCGTTGTGTGCTATTTTGCTTACACTATTGAATTATTGCTGACGGAGGTATTTGATGCCATGAGTTGAAGAGTCGACGGATATGTTACTTGAGGGATTGGCGGCGGTTTTTCAATGGGTGGATGCATAATTGTTATTTCTGGCCTATTTCTTCTGTATCTGACCACATGTCTAGGTGCTTCGTAGGTCGGACGGTCCTTGATGCATTTTACATAAAAAGCGTAACCAACGATACAGAGTATGAGCATCGAAATCATCCCGAAGGATGAATAGGAAATTATGTTGTTTAGGCGCATTCCTCGCTGATGGGTCTCAAGCTCGTTCGCTTGCGATTCTATTTCTTTGAGTTCGGCAGCATTCTTGCTCGATTCCCAATCGTTTCCCGGATTTGTTTCTGGTATTTTCCTGATGATTTCGAGGAGGTCGTTGGTGTTACGTTGAGTTAAGATGGGAGCTATTGCTGAGATGTTAAGGGATATTGGTGGATCGAAATGAGAGTAACCCTTTTCTATTATAGTTTGTTGCGCTGTTAATCTAGTTGTTCTTGTCACAGCTTGACAACCTGGTTTTAATTGGAGGATGCCGGTTCCAGTCAGTCTTTCAAATCCGATTCCTCGCCCTTGACAAATGATACGCAGTTCTTCGATTTATGAGGTAGAATATAGCCAAGTGTTTGGAGTGTTAAGTTGTTCCCAATAAGCATCCGTAGTTTTAAGCAGTCGAATATCACATTGGTCCCAAGTAGCATTGGCGGGGTTGGTCAATATAGATACTTCGCAAGTCTGCCTGGCGTCCGTCTGATATAATGGTAATTTTAATTTGCAGAGCAATTGTCCTATGTGCTTATGGCAGGTCTGTAGATAACCTTTGGTCGGGGTGAAGTAATATTTCTGGTCCAAGGAGGTGGCTAGGTAGCTTGTTCGGGGAATAATATAAGCAGATATGGTGTAGTTGATTCCTAGTGGTTGCCTTGCTGGGCAAGTGTGAATTTGATAAAGATGGAATGGATCATGGTCTAAAAGAGGGATGGTGAGCGCTAGGATGAGACGGCCTTGTTTATACGAGGTTTTCAGTGTGACAGTTTTTTGGAATTGTTCGGATAGAAGTTCGGTTGAGGATAGAGGGAACTCGTACTGGGTATTTTGTCGAATCTTGTTTGCGGCGGAAACTAGCTGTCGTGGTGGTAGTACGGCGGGATGGATTATTCCTTGTTTAGCAAATATTACTGCGTTGGTGAGCAATTCTAGGCCTGTTTGGTATTCGTTGACACTCCTTTCCAGGCTTCGTAGCCACTTTAGAGATGATATTTCGTAGGCTTGTTCCTTCATTGCGTTTCGTTGCTTGCTGAGTTCTGTGGCAAGTAGTTCGGTGGCGGCTTTGTTTCTATTGGCCAGTATCGTGAGATTCTGAAGGTACTGATGTATATTTTGGAATTCTGATCGGACTATATGGGTCTGGTTTGCCAGTAGTTCCGACAGGTGATTTTGGTCCTTGTGTAGTTTGTCTAATTCGACATTGTAGTACTCAGCGTCGGCTTCTGTGAGGGTTCCAAAAAGAGCTTGACTTATAGTGTCTATGAATCCAAGTGGTGCACCGCGCTTCTGGCGTTTTCCTTCTTCCTTGATTTCTCCAACGATGCCTTGTAAGAGATCTTCATCCTTACGGGAGTCAGCGAGTCTGGCCATTAGATGGGTTATTTCTTCACGGGCTTCGCATGTCGTAAATTGCATAGACAAGCATTGTTTATTTGCTTCGAGTTTGTGTTCCTCTAAGCGTGGACGGTGCTTTAGGAATGCCCCGATTTCTAGCGAGGTGACCAGATTCCATTCTACGTGATAAATGCGCATGTCATGGAGTTTCTCAAAGTGCAAGCCGATATTGTTCTTTAATGGAGTAATCTGATAGTCAGGTGCTCCATCTTGCAGAATTCCGTTGATCCGTGGTGCGCAGAATAAGGTTAAAATTATGCGCAACATCCTGTTTCTGGAAATTGAACAGCTCAGTTTTAGCAAGGTTGATGATTCTGGATCGGTTTTTGGACAGAGCTCGCAGGTTTTAATTTGTCGAAATGTTTTACTTTGATTTTTCCTTTGTCGGTTTTTATGACTGCGTTGTTCAATTCTAATAACTGTAAAATTTCGTACGGGCCTTCATAATGAGGATCGAATTTGTGATGTCTTGGCTCCTTTAAAACGTATACCTTATCTCCTGAATTAAATTTGATTGGTTTTATTTTCTTGTCATATCGTTCCTTTGTTTTTTCCTTGGCCTGCACTAAGGTATTGCGGGCAATATTTCTGATTTTGTCCAGATGGGTGATTAGTTTTGCTAAGTAGTCCCCGTAAAACAGTCCCCGTGATGAAGGTATTCTTGCAGGTTTTCCAAAGATGAGTTCATAGGGAGTGAAGTTTGTTGCTTCGTGTACCGAGGTATTATATGAAAACATTGCGAATGGTAGAAGTAATTCCCAGTCATCGTATGTATCCATGTAATGTTTCAGGTATTCCACGAAAACGTGATGGCTTCTTTCTAGTGCTCCGTTAGTTTGAGGTCGGTAGCCAGACGTAGTGATTAATTTTATTCGAAATATTTTTGCCAAATTTTTGAAAAGTTCGCTAGTAAAACAGGTTCCTTTATCCGTTAGGATGGCCTTAGGTGTTCCAAACTGACTTATGAAATGTCGTGCGAATGCGTTGGCAATAGTTGTAGCTCGTATATTAGGAATAGCTACTGCGAGACAATATTTGGTTAAATTATCCTGCAGATTCAAAATGTACTTGTTCCCGTTAGGGGTTTCTGGTAAAGGACCTACTGTGTCTAGAGAGATTTTATGGAATGGTTCCACAGGTGTATCGGTGATAAGCATTGGTTCTCGCGTTTTTATGCGAACTAGCTTTTGCTTCTGACAGCTATCGCAACTCCGGATATATTCTTGAATTTGGTGGTGCATATCAGGCCAGTTAAAACGTTCTCGTATCCTTCGGTATGTCTTAGTGACGCCTTTATGTCCCCCGGTGAGACTTTCGTGATGTTCCTTTATAATTTCTTGGCGGAGATCCGATGGCGGTGTTTCAATGATTCCCGTGCAAAGAGTGATTTTACTTGCATAATCTTGAAATGCTATCTTTATGCACTGTATTAACGTTCCCATTGGCATTTCGTCGAGTCCGTTCCCTTTTGCGGGGATTCTAACATTGTCGACTTTGGATTTTCTCATAGCGACTTTTAATGCTTCCAGAGCTAATTGAACATCTTCTGTTGTTGGTTTCTCGTAGCAATAGTTCGTGTGTATATGAGTGTAAATTCGCTTGATCCCTTGTCGGGAGATGAAAACATGTCCCCTTCTGGGTTTTTCTACCGATATTTTGTCCTGATCAAGATAATTTAATTCCTTGAACGTTCGGTTTACTGGGTTCATTAATTGACCGTCGGCTGGTAGGAAGTGGACCAGGTTACCTTCTTTTCCTGTAAGAGCGGTCTCCGATATAGTGATCTCGCAGTCAATGTCCGAGTCATCGCTTGAGGATGATATGTCAACCAGTGGTAGCATGACTCCTTTTTGTTGTGGTGGTGATTCGTGGGTGTTATCTATGCAGGTGTCTATCACTGTCTCGGGGTTCTGATTTCTAGCTCCTGGTGTTGATTGCGCTGTTGGTTGTAGGCTACGTCGAGGAGTAGGCATGAAGGATACTCTTCGTTGGGTGTGTTGTTTGTTCAATTTTGGCGTGCTGCCTGCAATGATTGTAGGATCCTGTAGGTTTTCGATGTTCTTCTTTGGTGGTGCTATGTTTTCCAAGGAAGGTAAAGTTTGAGATATTTTCTTAATTTTTTGCTTGGCTTCGTGCAGGGTTAAGTCTCCTAGGTCTTCATATATTTGCCTAGCTTCGTTCTCGTCCTGTGCAAAATCTGCCCTTTTTAATTCATCTTGGGGAGATTCCATAGCCTTCCCATCCCACCAGAAGGTATCTATTTGGGTTAGGTCCGTGTCTTCGTCGGATGATGTCTCTGATGCTAAGCCTAGTTCTATTATTTTTGGATCTTTAATGAATAGATGTTTCAATCTTCCTACTGTCAATTGTTCCTTCGTAGGTTCTGATTCGTCATCGCTATAGGTCTCTTCAAACAGACTTTGGAGGTCAAAGTTCCGCGAGGGGGATGATTCTTTGTTAGCCTCTTCGGTTTCCTCTTCTTCCAGTATTGTCTCGGTCAGTAGGGAAGGTAACATGCTTCTATTTCCAGTTTCTTCATGACACGTATCGTCGTCTGTATCTAGCGAGCTAGTAGATGACTTGTTGTAATTCACAGTTGGCCGTGATCTTGTTTTTATTCGTTTCCCAATTGTACTGTCTTCTAGGCTGATTTTTCTTTGATGTGGCAATGGCTTATATGGCCGGTCTCCTTCCTTACTTTTTATTGGATAGGAGAGCACTGTTGGATTGCGGGATAGTGCGTCTGCATTTAGGTTGGTTTCACCCGACTTGTATGTGACCGTGTATTCGTAATCAGCTAGTTTAAGTCTCCATCGCATCAGTCGTGAACTAGGGTCCTTGACGGAGTGTAGCCAGACTAGAGGACGATGATCTGTTACCAAAGTGAACTTGTGACCGTATAGATAGGGTCGGAAGTATGCCACAGCGTAGATGATAGCAAGACACTCCTTTTCAGTTGTCGAGTAGTTGGTTTCTGCAGAGTTCAGAAGTCTTGAGGTGTATGCTATTGGCAGGTCTTGACCAATTTTTCCTTGACTCAGAATAGCTCCGATGGCATAGTCAGAAGTATCAGTTGTTACAATGAAGGGTTCATTGAAATTCGGGCATTGGAGTATGGGTTCTTGGCACAGCATATCTCTCAAGGTTTCAAAACCAGCTTGTTGTTCTGGTCCCCAACGAAAGGTGACTTCTTTCTTCAGTAAGCTTGTCAGAGATTTAGCTATTTTAGAGAAATTTGCAATGAACCTTCGATAGTATCCTGCTAAAACCAGAAACTGTTTAATGTTCTTCTGATTTTTGGGTATGGGGAAATTTTTTACTGCTATCAGTTTCTTTGGATCAGGACGAACTCCTTCTTCTGAAAGTATGTGGCCTAAATAAGTGACTTCCTTACGTAAGAACTCGCATTTATCCGGTTGAAGTGTTAATCCGTGTTCCTTCAGTCGTTGGAGCATAGCTCGGACCTTCTGTCCATGTTCTTCAAGGGATGATGCGAAGATGACGATATCATCTAGGTACACAAATAGCTCTGTTCCTTGTAGTCCAGTTAGAACTTGGTCCATTAACCTCTGGAATGTTGCTGGTGCGTTTTTGAGGCGAAAGGGCATTCGGATGTATTCGTAGTGCCCATTGGGTGTTGTAAATGCCGTCTTTGTTCTGTCCTTAGGATCCATTCCTATCTGGTGGAATCCACTGGCTAGGTCGAATACAGAGAAATATTTAGCGCTACCGACTTGGTCTAGTATCTCCGTGATGCAAGGCAGGAGATAACTATCTCCAATCGTTTTTTCGTTAAGCGCTCTGAAGTCGATGACCATTTTCCACCTTGGGTTCCCTTGTGAATCGGCCTTTTTGGGGACAATCCACAGAGGTGAATTGTATGGTGATGTCGATGATTGAATGACGTCATTTTCAAGCAAGTTGGTAATTTGACGTTTGATCTCCTTTTGATGAATTGGCGGGTACCGATACTGTTTAGTATGGGTCGGTGTTTCATCTATAGTAGGTATTGTATGAACGACTGTTTTTGAAATTCCTAGTTTGTCACCGGTAAGGTGAAATTGATCCGGAAAGTCGTTGATAATCTCAGCTACGTGTTCTTGTTCTTCCTTATTGAGGTGATCCAACCTTAAAGCCTTCTGAATTTGGTTAAAACGATCTTCGTGGTCCATGGTTGCTTCGCCATAGGAGTCTCCTGCTTCTGAGAGGAATTCGAAGGGTTCCAGTATCTGAGGATCCAATTCGAGTTCTTGATTTTTGTTGCTGACGTTTGTTGCAATAGTGTAGCAGATTCCTCGGCGATTGGTCACTAGGTTTTCTCCGATTATAATATCTCGGGGAGTTTTTATTCGAGGCAGGTATCCTTCGGTGATTTCCGTATTTGCTATCCTTATCGCAACTTGTTGTCGTGAGCGAGCCTTTATGACGTGCTTGGTTCTTTGTGCCGAATATGCTGCCGTTTTTATTTCTCCAGCTTGGGCAAATGGCTTTGGTCGTATCGAGTTGTCGTCTATTGTTTTATGGTGGAAAGATATTTCTGCATTATCCTGCGTGAAATATGCGACTCCAAGTATTCCGCTGTATGGCCAAGAGGATCCTTTGACCACATAGAAGAATACTTTTCGATTACCGATGGTTAGTAACACGGCTCCCACAGTGGTGACGAAATGTCCTGATACACCTTCAACATCAATTATTTCCTTGTGCTCTAATTTTGCATTATCATTAAGACTTTCCTGTTGGATTAAGTTAACTGAGGATCCCGAATCGATTAGAAAGATATTTTCCTTTCCTCTTAGCTCGGGGACTTGGAGGATGATCGTCGGTGGAGGAGCTTCCTTGACGTAGTATTCTGGTCTTCCTTGGGTGTTGTTCTGTCCGTGAACCTCACGGTCTTCCCTTCGTCCTTCGCTTTGGATTTCTTGTCGCTCACCGTGTGTGGAACGCGGTGAGCGCCCTGCGAGTTTAAAGAACCGGTGGATTCGATAGAGGATGATCTATGGCGATTGGATCTTCGATGATTTCTCTCCCTACTGGGTGACGGGGATTTTTCTCGAGATTTCCGACAAGTTTTTCCGTCGTGACCCTTGCTGCCGCATTTCCAGCAAAATAATTTTTTTCGCTGCTTCCTACGTTCGGGCGTTTTCACTCTATTCCGATCGCAAGACGTGGAAGTGTCGGTGGATGCTGAGGAGCAACGATACCTCCTGACATGCATTCCGTAAGTGCGATGGTGATTGACTCTTTCGTCATCACTGGATTCAGAAGTAGAGCTCGCGCTTGAACTTGAACTAGAAACATCTCGGTAATGTTTTTTGTGATGCCTATCGTAAGGGCTTGGAGAGTTTGGGTACGAAACTCGTTTGTGTGATCGCCTACTCGAGTAGTTTCTTCTGGACCTCCGATGGTCATCTGGCGAATCACTGTCATAATTATTGCGAGCTCGCTTATGATTTTTTATTTTCCTTTCTAGTTCCATGACTAGGTCGAATCCGGCGTCTAACGATTTTGGATTTTTTATTACAACCTCCTGGCGTATTTCACGAGGTAGTACGTATAGAAAATTTTCGAGAGTATGTTCTTCTAATTCCGCTTTCCTTTCTTTGTCGTTGTGGTATTTGTCAAGTTGAGCGGCTCGTGCCTTTTGATATAGTTTCGTTGTTCTATTTATATATTTTGTGACGTGATTCTGCCGAATCTCGCCACAAAAATTACTAAACTGTTTTTTTTTTCCACGCTACCTAAGCTCCGCACGACAATCCACCAGCGAAATTTCGTATGTTGCGCTATTCTTAAGTTTTCCGTTTGTGAACGTCCACTATCGTCCTTGTTGTCAGTTCCGATTACGTTTCTTGCGATTAATTATTATTTTGTTTCTATTACGTATATGCAATCTCTTCTCTCGAGTCTCTCGACAACGAGCTACGGGCGTGAGGACAGGACCGTCGCCGTGGAGATTTTTGAGGATTTCGTGACGTTATGACGTTATGGCTGTTTGATGCCGCTTTTTGGAGAATTTTGGACCACCGGACAGGGATGCCATGCCGCCTCCACCGAACCAGAGATGCCCGCCGGTCCCGCCGACCTGGATGTCGCCGGGATCCTGCTGCTGCCACGATACCGAAAGAAGCCCTGGACACCCGGGAGGGGGCTCCGCCGTTTCCGTCGGCCGGCGAGGGCTGCCCTCTGGGCCTATCCGTCGCCGATATGACCGGCAGGGAGACGAGATTTTCCTCCCTGGGCCGCCTAAGGTCGGCCGACCGCCCACGACAGCGCCTCCGTCCGGCTGAGAAGCCGCCTGCGCCTCCTCAACCCGCAAGGCCCAGCGAGCTTCGAGGACCGTGCCGTCAGGATCGCCGCTCGATTCCGTTCGGCCGCTTCCGTCGCTGTGCGTCGACGCTCGGGAGAGCTCGGCTATCCTCGTCAATGTCCGTCCGATTCCGGTGCCGTCCCGCCTCACCTACGCCCGCTCGCCAACGATCGGGGATCAATAAATCATTGTCGTGCGAAGTCTTGAGCGAGTCGCAACGTGTCTCGAATTGTCATTGCGAACCCGACCCTAAGAGAGAGAGATTGAAAGAGAGAGAGATAGAGATAAAGGGAGAGAATAAGGAACCCAGAGGATTCCTGCCTTGAGAGCCTTTGGATCTGTTGATTTACGCTTTACGCTTTGCTTTGCTAATTTATTGTGGTGAGATCTTTCGCTTTTCTTTAATATTTTCGGATTTTTGTGTTGAAGATTGTAGACACGTGCACGGCTAAACCGTCCGTTTAGCCGGTGACGAATTTCCTTTGTCGTTATCGGGCGAATGTCTTTCCGCCTAATGTAGTATAAAGGACGATAGTGCCGTTTTTAGTGATAGTGTTGAGTTTTCCGATTTTGCGCTTTCTTATCTGATTTATGCTTTATACTTTTCTGTAATTAATATCTTTCCTGGAATCTTCGCTAACGGAAACGGGTGAATCCGCCTGTTTGAACGCTTGACCCCGGGTTGACCGGCTTGGTTGTTCTTCAGCCAGACTCTCTCGCTGCCGATTTAGAATATTGTGCCTATTGTTCTGAGCTATCGATTACCGTAAATGTATTATTTTTCTGCTTTTGCCTAATTACTGTGAGATTTTCGAACCTTAAGTTCCGTTAAAGTCAGTGGCGAGCCCACGCCGTATTTATTCTGATCTTTTCTATTCACACTGTTTCTATAATTTTCTTTGCGTTAACTGGGCTAAATTAACTAAATCTTTTCACTTGTTTCACGCTTTGCTTTGCGACTTATGTTTCCGATTTTCATAATTCTGTTTTTGGTGTGCGATATTTTCTATTGAACTCTCTGTGAATTATTGCTGGTGTTCTCATATTTAATTATCGTTGCCGAACCTTACTGTATTTTTGCCTGCTATCGCTGGGAACCTTTTGTGAATTTTACGCGTCGCGCACGTCCCTCTGACGTCACGCACCGAGCGCCCTTCGAGGAGACCTTAGTGTTTACGTTCCTCGACGCCGAGCCTTCAGCCGGTCTCGAAATTGTACTACCTGTTCCGAGAACGTCTTGCCGTGCAACAATAATTAAATATTCGTTATAATATTCTATATTTTTCTGACTGTGATATATTTTTGTGTGTGCCATATTTTGTATTAATTTATTGTGCTATCTCGATCTATTGTGCTATTTCTCTTTGTGGTACTATCTTTCGTGTTCCCGATTTTCGACGTGTTGCTAACGAACCCGCGTACATTATTCTTTTGTCGGGTTTCGTCGTATTATAATTTCTTTTGTGTGACTCTTTCGTATTACGATTGTCGACCGCGGTTATAATTCCACGCGTGCGAGAATTGGAACCGCGCAGCTCGTTCCGCTGCCGTTCCTCTGCCGTTCCTTGCGTTCCGATTTTCTGTTGTTAGCGTATTCTGTTATTTTAGTTCAAAACGACTTTGTTAGTTTATTTCGAGGAATTCTATGCTTACGACTGTATCATTTTCCGTGGATTTCGTCTTGTAGAAGTACCGAGCCCGCGTGCCCGTGTCTTCCCCGCGTGCGCGCTCACGCGTAGCGCTTTCGATCGTTATTTTCCGTTAAGGATGTTGCGTCTATAGTTTCCGATATTCTATTTGGCGATTCTTATTTCTCTTTTGCATTGTATAGATTCCGATTTTGCCTATCGATTAATGTGAATTAATTTTAAGACTTTTGTAAACTTATGCTTGGCTTTCGCTCGCACCCTCATTAATGCCTGAGTTAATGCTTCTGTAATCTTGCTATTGAATTTATTGATTATTTGGACTTTTGTTTGCCTAATACAGCTCTGGTGCGTTAACTAAGTACTTTTGATTATTTTCTTGTAGTTTGGCGTATTACTTTCCTACAAGTCCTTGGCCGAGTCGTTCCTTCCTTGCCTCTTGAACGCCGCGACGCTTCCGACGAGCTAGCCTCCGAAGCGGCGTACCTTGGGACGGGTAGTGGTCTGATTTAGTATTAGCGTTTGAGTTCCGGGTAACCGTTAGGTTTAGTTACGTTTGATATTCTTTTTCTTGGCCGTGGTGCCCCTATCTGTTTTGAGTGGCCGTGGTGCCTTTAGGTTAGTTACGTTAGTATCTTTTCTTGGCCGTGGTGCCCCTATCTGATTTTGCGTGGCCGTGGTGCCTTTAGTTTTAGTTCGCCTGGTGGCACATTTAGGTTTAGTCTGCCTGGTGGCAATTGGTTACCCCGGACCGATAATCTCTCGCGATCTGTCTGGTATAGATAACGAGCCCAGAGCTCGTGGTGCTCCTTAGAGGGTACCTGGCGCCCAACAACAATAGCTTTTGAGTTTGCGGAGACCACTTCCGTTCCCGAATTCCGGTTTTATTGCGTTTGGTTTTGCCGACGAGCGAAATATCGTCGCAATTTTCTAAGACTTTCTGTCTTTCCTATTCTCAGTCTTCCTATTTCACTAAGGAAGGAAGATAAGTTCCTTCCTGAAGCGTATCGCTTCTCTAGGTGTTCTACTACATCGTCAAGTGTGGTGAAATTTTTTTCTTCTACGCTAGCTCGCGCGGCTCCACGAAGTTTGTTTAATACTTGGAGCAGGTATCGCGTTTCTTCGCCGGCTACTAACTGTTGTGCTCCGGTTTTTGCAGCGCGTACAAAATTTGTAAGTGAAGTTGTCTCACCGTCGTATTTGGGAATTTCTAATGCTGCGTTTTGTATTCTAGCTTGCGATGTTGTGAAGTTAAATGCTTCTATTAGGGATCGAGATAAATCTGCATCTGCCATGTTGGAGTAACAAGTTTGAGCAGTTCCGAAATGGTTATTTAACAAACGTCTAATATATATATGTGACTGAACTCGTTCGTGGTACCAATTTGATTAGGGTAGTTTGAATTGATAGGATTTCCAAGATGACGATGGGGAAGTTGACCCGAAGTCCAACTTCCTTAGTCACGCTTAGAAAGGATGGGTTACTTCAGAAATAACAATGGGGAAGTTGACCCGAAGTCCAACTTCCTTAGTCGGTTTTGAAGTATGGAGATCTTCGAAAATAACAATGGGGAAGTTGACCCGAAGTCCAACTTCCTTAGTCGGTTTTCGAAGTTGGATAAGATGGGTGTTGGTATTTCAGGTTGAGTTAACACTAGTTCGGAGGGTATCCCACCGCTGTCACCAATTCTGTTACGTAGGCCGTAGTGGCCAGCGAGGCCTTTAAATTTGATAACAAAAATTTAGAAGTAACCAAAGAAAAGGAACGACCTGAGGTAACGTGAATAATATTTGAGTGAATTCCGAGCGGTAAGAATGCACTCAATGGTGGGTTCGCTGCTCGTTTAAGGTGTTGAAACACGCCTTGCTATTCCAACGTGGATAGATATTCTCTGAAATGTTGAGGATGGGTAATAGATATTTAAAACGCGAGTAAAATGTGAATTTGCGATATATTGTTACAAACAATTTAGAAGTTTCAATTAATTGTCATGTACAGTGTTTCGATTATTAGAAATACTGGGATAAAAAATATTGTGAAATCGGATTACAAAACCTGACTGTGTGTGAGGTTAAGGCAAGAAGAAATTTGGTGGAACAGAAATATTTCTAGTATATGCGTTATTTGGAAAGACTAGTCTATGGTATGCAGCTCAATTTTGCCCGGTAACCGATCCAGCTTGTTCCCTAGGGTATGTAATAACGAATCCGTACCTAGGCCAGATTGCGAATATTACACTGAATCTAATACTCTAACGGTTAGAGCCACGAGTGACAACGTGCAGTCCGATGTTTTACGCGTGAAACTGAATGATTTTCTGAGCGTCAGTGCCATAATTTTGGCTGCTTATATAGTCGATTTTTGCTGATGCTCTACGTACGGTTAGGACGTTAGGAATGCACTCGGCTAACCAGCTGGGTAGGTGGCACAGGCAATGCACTGGGTGACGTGCTGAGTCTGCAATTATACTTCCTGTCGGCTACGTTATTATTCTGCTTCGAAGTGAAGGTCGATAAACGTAACATTGGTAAGCAGTTTCGTTGAAAACAAAAGGAAACCATTCCTCGACAACGGGGGCAGCCATGTTGCGTGGCTGTGAACTGGCCTCCATACGTCTAATTCGTATTTTTCAATTAAAATCATCTGCAGAAGTCGACAAGGACTTAATCGATGCCAAATTTTTTGTTGGTCGCGAATTGCCTAATTAAAAAATTTGCTAGTAAACGGTTTCATTGAAAACATAAGCCGTACGTGCATCTGTCGAGTGTGAAGTTAGTCCCAATTGCATCCTCGATATCTCAAGAAAGCCGCACGATTGGTGAAAAGCCCTTTGTATACATATATCGACTATATTAAAAAATATTCAGCTTCTTACAATTTCACGTAAGATAAAGTACGAGAACTCGGTTTACTAGCTTCAATATGGTGGTACCTCATTGGTTTTGCCATACTGTTGCGTCACTTTGTGCTAACTGATTAAATGTTAGATAATATCATGTAAACTATTATAGACAGATAGATAGATATGTTTATTTTTATAGCAAGGAAGACAAGGTAGGACTTGCAGGATCTCCCCCCCCCCCTTTTTTTATTTATATTTCATTGGCCCGTATTTATAGTCGGGTCTCAAGGTGACGCTTAAGGCCGGCTTGATGAGGACTGTCTTATTTGATTAAGATTGTCTTAGGATACTATGAATTCATAGGTAAAAAATAAGACAGTCTTTTCGAAGAAGTTGCTTGAAAGGGACACCTTATTTTATTCAAGATCGTCTTGACGAAGGCAAAGCTCAAGATGATCTTATTTAACGTTCGGCAATATTCGGAATATTTCTGTCAGACTGACCAATAAGGACACTGAGATTTTCATACGATGGAGTGAAAATCTTGTAGGGGCCTAGCCATCTAATATCTATGTGAATAATGGTCTTCATTTTCGTGCCTTCATTTGATTTTCCGTTTATTTCGGTACCTATGATTTTTAGTTTTGTGAAATTAAAAAAAAATGTCGCAAAACAGAACTGAAGCACGAAAATACAGCAAGCATAAACATTACACAAGTACTGAAAAGAAACTATTTTTGGAAATACTAAAAAAATATAAGGATGTTATAGAAATTAAGAAAAGTGATTTAACAACGTTAAAAGACAAAGAGATAGCATGGGCAGAAATTGAAAAAGAATTCAACCTCTCATCTTTAGTTATGCAAGAAGTAATTATTAATTTAATTAATAACATTACATTGATGTATTCGTGCATGTCCCTCGACAGGTACTGAACTTATGTTTAAAATATAATCAATTATTCAATAGAGAACTGTACAACAGCTAAAAAAACTTTGGACTAACTTAAAGCAAACGCAGAGAGATGCACTAACAAAGGAGAGACAATCTCGGTTTGTTATTGGAGGAGGTCGTGCAATTCCACTGGCCATGATTGATCCTGATGTTGCTATCATAGCTCCTAATTTGATAAAAAATGCCCCAATTTTATTTTCGTCTAACATGCCAGAAGAGGTTGTTCATGGTAACAGTATTATTATGTATATTCTAAATAAATAGTTGCAAAACATTTATTATATATCAATTTTTTATTGACCATGCTTAAGTTTTTCTTAGACCGACGTCAACAGATTCTAAATAAAGACAATATTGATATAATTGTGCAAGACTCAATATTTGAAATTGATGATGAGCTGATCATTGATGAACTCCTTGATGCATGTCACATGCTGGTAGCAGCAACATAGGCACAATTCATTCAAAAGGTATTAAACCATAGGAATTTAATGATACACATATATCTGTGATAAAATACTACCACCGATCTTGAATATTACGTCTTAGCACGCAATTTTATTCAGAATACTGTACTTTGAAGTGATTGAAAAAATTCAATTTTGCTACTGCACTTCATTAATTGTAGGATATATTTAATGTGTTTCTTTATTATGTAAAAATATTGTCTACATTCTATTATGTAATATTAACTTTTTTATAATACATTTTCTTTGTACAGCATCAAAGATAAAAAAAGAGTAGAAAGGACAAGGCCTACAACCGGACATATAACCTGCAGGAACTTAAGTTAGCACATATAAGACATATTACAAAGCAGCAAGAGGATTTGGCTACATTGCAAAAGCGAAACCAAAAGGTTTTGCATGATTTAGCATACGAACATGCTAAAACAAAATATGCTTTGGAGATACGTCACACTCCACAGATGCACGTACGGCTTATGTTTGTAAGTCCTTGTCGACTTCTGCAGATGATTTTAATTGAAAAATACGAATTAGACGCATGGAGCCCAGTTCACAGCCACGCAACATGGCCGCCCCCGTTGTCCAGGAATGGTTTTCTTTTGTTTTCAACGAAACCGCTGACCAACAAATTTTTTAATGAGACAATTCGCGACCAACAAAAAATTTGGCATCGATTAAGTCCTTGTCGACTTCTGCAGATGATTTTAATTGAAAAATACCAATTAGATGTATGCAGCCTAGATCACAGCCACGCAACATGGCAGACCCTGTTGTCCAAGAATGGTTTTCTTTTGTTTTCAACGAAACCGCTTACCAACAAATTTTTTAATTAGGTAATTCGTGACCAACAAAAAATTTGACATCGATTGCACACAATAGAAAGTTATTTTTATGAAAAATAAGACTTTTGGGGCTAACTTCACATGTCAAAATTTATTTTCCATTTTCCAAACAAATGAGCAACCAACAAATTTTGTAATTGTTCCAACAAAAACCAACAAAAAACCAACAATTTTTTAGCAAAAGAAAAAATTCAAATAGTAAAAGTTACAGTGCTAACTTCACGTACGTGGATTATACCGGGTGGCACTTTAAAGCGTATGTTTTCTGTTGTCGACGCGTCACCTAGACGGAGAAGCTTCGAACCATACCCACGTTTTTGATTGGTCAAGCGTATGTATCAGAGTACTCTAGCAAACTCCAAACGTGTATAACAACTGAAATACAGTTTTCCCAATCTGTACGTCACGGTAACTAAATATCACGTGCATGGTAACGAGTCAACGTGCGAGAATCTCGGGTTCGAGACCCGATTATTATTATTTTTTTTTTATTCATGAACAATGCTTATTGAATCTATTAATTAACTTGGAATGTAGCAAATGCATGATTATATTGTACTATATACATTTTATTATATTATACAGTCGTATCTATTTTTATGCCACAGAAAACAGCATGTAAAAAATATAAGTAAAGTAGAAGGAGGAACCCGGAATTTCCATGAACCTTTAAAACCGCATTAAAAAGCCACCTGCAAATGGATTTTACCTATTGAAATGCTATATGCTATATAATACATATATTCCGCATATAAAGATCGCGACGCACAGAATACATGGGTATGTCCAGTCTATTGACATATAGTGTGGACTACGCGATCCCTACCTTAGATCCTTTGAAAAAGTGTCCGCTCAAATAAACAAAGAGGAAATGAGGTGGCGGCCAATTATTCTCCTTTTCTAATGTTCCCATTGCCTATGTTTTCTATACTCTCGTACTACGGCTGCTGGTTAGAAGAAGATAGGGCTTGGCCGCCATCAGTCGTTATCTTTTTCTTTCAGCCGACCATTTTTTCTGTCTATGCGTAATCCATACTATATGTCGATGGACCAGTCTATTTGTACTGATAAGGGGGGAAGAAACGGTATGGGAAATGAAGTTCCGAATGAGACTTCGTAGTGATGAAACCTCATACCGTGCTCAAGTTCTACAGACCAATGGGCAGCCAATTTTGAGAAATAGAACCCTAAAGTTTGTATGGGAACTTATATATCTAAAGGTGTAACTTTAGCTATAAGTGGTTTGGCGGGCGAAGCGGTAGCGTGTCAACTTGATAAGCCAAGGGTTCCCTGCTCGAATTTCTGTATCGAGATTTTTAATTTCACGAATTTTTTTGCATTTTACTTATGAGTTTGTTTAATATTATAATAATAATCATGCAAATGTGTGTTGTCATTATAATTCTATTATTTTTGCTTCTTGTAAATAATAAAAATTTAGAAATAAAATGCAAAAAAATTCATGAAAAAAAAAGTTTACAAGCAGAGACTCGAACACGAAAACTTAAAAAGTCACAAGCCTGCATGTTCAATTTTTTTTTACATCCAATTTTTTTTAATTGTTATGAGTAGTTATTGAACTTTATAAATAAATTTTACAAAAATAATCATCAAATAAGTAATTTAAATAACTTTTTCAATGTAAAATTCCTTTCACTCTAGAAATGGACTTTGTTGTTGATAACGATGTGCTATTGAAAACTAATATCAGAAGACATTAAACAATTAATGATTGTTAGTAAAACTAGGAGTTTTTTAAAAAGGTTGATAAATATGAGAAAAATGGAATTTCACATTGAAAAAATGATTTGTTACTTATTTTTTTATAATTTTTATAAAATTTATTAAGGTGTTTCTATGGACAGCAATTTTAGAAATATAAATAAATCGCTAGATAGCGATAAAATCTTTTAAAGAACGATAATTTAGATTATTAAAAATTTGAGATATTATTTGCATTCGTCTATATACCTAAATATGCGAGTTTCAATTACTCGTAATTATTGAGATAGCTTGGCAATGGCGTGTTCATTTTTTTTTGGTTGCCGACTTCGAGCGGCGCGCTTCGCGCAGCAGCTCTGATAATATGATTGACAGATTGCAACAGCTGGCTCGAGTAATTCTTATATTTATAAAATTGCATGCGAAATATAGGTGTATATATGTAACAAAAATACGAGTGTGTGCGTTACGTATACCATTAGACCCCCTCTATCTCAAATACAGTGTTGTCAATTCACCACAATTTTTTGGCATTAGACACATTTTCAATCAAAATTCATTTACGCTGACCGATATTACTTTTTTAGAACGTAGGCGATCTCAGTAAAACTTTCTGTAAAGCTTCCTTATATTGTTCACTACTTATTATCAATTTTATATATGGTTCGAATTTGTTTGGAAAAAGATATGGGACGATATATCGATGTGTGGGTCTATAACGTTATAAGGCCTATGCATAAAGCTGAATAGAACGGTCACTGTTGACTTCAAATATTTAAGTAACGAGGTAAGCGATTACTTTAAAACTTCGTAAGAGCTTGCACAGTGTGTTGACAAATATACTACAAAATTTGGAATTTATGGCATTTCATGCCATTGTCCATAGAAGCACCCTAATTAAGCTACCCAAAAATATATGAAACAAAATATTTCTAAACAGATATATATTGCGTTTTATATCACGATGTTACGTCCTATGCGTGAGCGACCGTTTGCGGGAGCATCAGGGAGCTAGCATAGGTGTTGCGATCAAAGATCACGTAAAAGGTATTGGGTTCTTGCCACTTTAAGGTGCTAAAGCACGCCTATTTGCGATTATGTCTCTTGGTCGATAGCTAAGATGAGGATCACAACCAGATGCTAAATATATTGATTTGGAAAACTCACTCCTTCTACGGGAGTTTGGTTGAAGCTACTGGGTAAGTTGGTTTATCTGGGGTTAGGAAGTAATAGGTTCAGGTTTCGAAATCAAGAGAAGAAAATATAGGTTAACTCAATATAATGAAATGATAAGCGGGAATACAAGTAACTGTCACAGTTATATATGGTAGTGAGTGTGCATTAAACTACTAACTAGATGAAATCTGAATACTACATAGGTGTGATCGTCAGCTTGTGTGAATTATAATGGTATAATACTATATGTTAGGGTGTAAGAGTGTGAGCTACTTACCGGTGGCTGAGCGGGGGGGGGGGGAGAGAGAGAGAGAGAGAGAGAGAGAGAGAGAGAGAGAGAGAGAGAGAGAGAGAGAGAGAGAGAGAGAGAGAGAGAGAGAGAGAGAGAGAGAGAGAGAGAGAGTGCTCGGTACTCGTCGATAGTGAAATAGATGTGGTTGGACGGGAGATTCTTGGTCCAGCCCTAAGGTGGACACTCGCCTAGACGAATGCTTTACAAAATGCCAAGAAATGAGTTCTTTTCGCGTGGACGCCCGGCACTGAGGTGATGCACTTTTCGCTTGGGTCCTAAGGCAAGCTAGATCAAAATAGGCCCTAAGGTATTTGATCGGCACAACACTTAACTGGCGCGGGCAATCGGCTCAAGACTCCAGAAGGGATACTGCTCTACCAGAGGATTGATTAGTAACTGCCGATGATCGTTATTGGAATTCATGAGGAAGATTTTGATTTGGGAGGGGACTGAATGCGATGTCAGGATATTCCGGGGAATTTGGATAGGTGTTGCGGCATGATCGGGGCAATTGAACCCTGTCGTTCGATTGAATTCTCATTATAGGCCATCGATTGCGGAATCTTCTTTGGATTAGTGCGTTTTCGGGATTATCTCGGTGGTGAGGTGAGTGCGGTGGTGACGGGTAGGAGTTTGCTGTGTTACAATCAAAAACGCTCTCTAAGCATCTTATCCCTACACATTCCGTTAACGTTGCTACGCGTGCCGTTCTCGTTCTTCGTTTTCCTGTGCTCTCTCTTTCTTCCTGCTCATCCACCTGCAATGTCGCGGTGTTGGTGTGATTTCTGGAAGTATGTGAGAGTATGAGGTGTCGTGTTAAGTATAATATAAAATAATGATATCCCTGAATTATTAATATATATATATATATATATATATATATATATATATTGTGACGTTAATTTTTAACGCCACAAAAGTCTCGATGTGGTACTCGCGTGCTTTTGATCACGGGACGCAGTACCGTCCCTCGGGAGAGATAATATCCGACTGTACCGGCCAAGAACTCCAGGGTCCCGATTACAAAAAAATAAGGAGATTAGACTAATTGTTTTTGTATACGATAACTTTCATGCGATACGCCGAGCCAACTTAACGCCGAGGAAGCAACCAGCAGAGAGAAGTCATCCTCTCTAGTATCGTCGGAGGAAAGCAGCCGAAGGTTACGCCAGGGAGCGTGGAAGAACGCCAACGTCAGCAGGCGCCTCCACCCCGTTACGCCCGGTCCCGAATAAAGTAGGGAGCCGAAGTGCAGAGAACATCGCCATGGACTACATCACGTCTCGTCAGTCCCGGTACCGGTGCCCAGCTAAAGGCACCCGTATCGAAGAGGGAGCTCAGGGAGCTACCCTAGGCCGAGGGATCGCGACCTCCGCCACTGCAGCGTCCCGTCAACCCAGGACCGGACTGCAGCATCTACCCGTCACTACCTGGACGCCAAGAAGACACGGCAAGAAGCCCCGTCGAGCGTCCGCACGTTCCGAGTCTCGCGAAAAGGCGACGTACGCCCTTGTATCGCGCGTAGACTTTAAGGGAACATAGAATTTACGTACCATCCTTCCCAGTATCGTAATTATACGATCCGTTGGAGGCTCTGGTTAAATATCTACTCTAGTATAGAGCATCTCGCATCGGGTAGTTAACGAATTATTTTTGATTGAAGAGAAAAATAACGTCACAATATATACGTAGTCTACGATTTACAATGGTTAACCCATGTTCGTGGAGGATCGGTTACATCTATCGTGATCTCTGACCTTTGCTACTGGGGTTCTGAGGGGTGCTGAGGGGGGGGGGGGCAATGGGGTTGTGTTGCGTCGGACGTAACAACGATATAAAATAATTGTTTTTTTTTTTAATATGCTCTTCATTTTAATACATATTATTTATGATATTAAAAATTCAGATAGAGTGCCATCCTTCTCCGCTTTGTTTTTTCCAAAAAGTCCCGTGAATGTGACTTCCGTGCGTTTTCATCATTTGTTTCTTGCGTCTCGTAAGTGGCAGTTCGCTCTACATTTCGAAGCAAACAGCGAATAAATATAAACGTATCAGGTATGATACGTATGACATGTATGACATACAGATATGTATGGCAATACATATTTTCTTGATTATTATTATACTATTAAACAAATTTAGAAATAAAATTTAAAAAATTCATGAAAAAAAGTTTACGAGCAGAGACTCGGACACAAAAACTGTAAAAAAAAGTCACAAGGTTCAATTCTTTTTGCATGAAATTTTTATAAATTTTTATGAGTAATGATTGAACTTTATTAATAAATTTTACAAAAATTATCGAAAAATAAGTAACTTAAATCATTTTTTCAATGTGAAAAAATGTTTTTCTCATATTTATCAACCTTTTTAAAAAAGTCCTAGTTTTACTAACAATCGTTAACTGTTTAATGTCTTCTGATATTAGTTTTCAATAGCACATCGTTTTCAACAACAAAGTCCATTTCTAGAGTGAAAGGAATTTTATATTGAAAAAGTTATTTAAATTACTTATTTTTTGATCATTTTTGCTTTCTCATAGAGGAAGCTATGTTTTCATCCAAAAATTTTTTTTCGAGATTTTCATGTTAGAATACTTAACATGGGCTAATAAGTCAAGAAAAGTAGTTTAGAAAAAATGTCCGTATGTATGTATGTATGTATGTATGTATGTATGTATGTGTGTGTGTGCAGGGCTTCGACAATTCAAATGCCTCTTACTCAGTAACCGTTAGAAAGATCGGACTGAAATTTGGCACGCAAGTAAAGTAGATATCCCTTTTTAACTGTTGCGATTTTTATTGAAATATATGCAGCCATTCAGATTTTATGTCATTTAAAATTTTTTGAAAAAAGGTCGTGGTCGCTCTAACTTTCGTAAAGGTTCGACGATTTAGCTAAATAGTTCTTCATAACTGAAGATACGTCCAATGTTGTTTGGTATTGAATTTCGACAAGATCGCTAAAGCGGTTCAGATTTTACGTGATTTTGCAATTTTCAAAAAATTATCGTTATTTTTTCGTTTTTTTACCTCATTTTTAACTGTATTATCAATAAAAAAAAAGTTACAACATTCGGACAAAAGCTGACCTAAAACACGGTAATATATGTATATAAATAGCCAAAATAAATCAAAGAACTTCCGCATAGTGGAGGCTTTCTGAACGAAGGAAAAGAATCCAGAAGCAAGAAAAATGTTCACAGATATTTCATAACGTATAAGCACGTTTGTTATAGCCATGTGATTACTATTCAATATTTCAATATTATTTTGAAGCTGAGACGACGGCTAGATATATAAATTGTGACGTGATTTTTCGAATCACGGTCCCAAGGCGGCTCCGGTTACCGAAAAAGATAACGTTCTCGATTTCTGGTTCCCTTCGGATCGCCACCCTGCTCAGAAGCTACGCTCTCGGATTGATTCGCATAGATATGTCAAGGCTCTCGGAAGATTTCGTTGTTGTTTAGTGGAGGTCGAGGTGCTCGAATCTGCCGTGGGGAGATAGTCTCGACGTACCGAGTTGCCCGGCAGAGGAGAGTACCCGACGGAGACGTCTCCACGGACCGGCAGAAGCCCGGGTGAAATACCGGCGCCCCGCTGGAGATGGGCAAAGGGCTGTAGAGCGGGCGGAGTTAGTTTTGATACGGTTAAGGGCAGGAGAGGAACCTCCTGCCCGAGTTAAGGATGTGGTGCCCAGCTGTCACCCGATGCCCTGGGGAAGCGGCCGTGGAGGATCTCCAGAAATTACGTACCGATTCGTTAAGGAACGCTCTCGATTTGGTTTAAAGGGACGATTCGAAGGAGATAGAAGTGTTATCGGTTAAAAGGCTCTCGACCAATCAGAATGATTTGTTCTCGGATTTGACTATTGTCAAAGCAGTCTGTCTCGGGGCACCGACCGAGGTGTCACGGGCTGGCTCGTGCTCCCGTGCTATCTGTTGATAGTTTTTCTTGCCGTGTTTCGCTCCGGTATAGCAAGTTCTCGAATCGTACAGTTCTCGCGTTGTTCTCGCGATATCCAGGAATCCTATGAATTCCTGTGAGTGTTACGGAGGTGTAGTGCTGTGCCTTAGTGCAGTGCTCACCAGAGTGTCCTTTGGATGCAGTTCTCGACCTCCCCGGATTAGCTGTATCAGCTCCGGTGAGTCTTCCAATTTATTAATTGGTGAAGGGATCTCGATGGATAGTTTAGATTCGTTCTGATACGTTCTCGGTTCGTCGCTCTCTGTGTCTCGCACTATTTGCCGGACTCTTACTCCGACCGTCTCTACCTCAAACCTAGCAGCCTGAGCGGCCGTGCATTTCCGTAACCGTCCGCTCCCGTTCGTGTATCCAGTTGCGTTTGCTGATTTTACGCGACCCCAAAGATCAGCACCTACGGTTGCGTTTCTCGATTTCACGCGTCCCCAAAAATCGAAAGGATCCGTTAAGCTACCGCCTCGTCTGATAGGTTCCGTCAGAGCTCTCGTTCTTGGTGGAGTTGGGCCTGTTCCACCCCAACTCCCAGTTTATACCGGCTCGTCAGTTCCCGGTGAAAAAAGAATTGACTTGCGCCCGCCTGGCTTGCGGATGCACGAACGACGGGTGGACGGCCGAAGGTAACGTAGGTTGGTTCTCGAAGATAGTTCGTTCTCTGAGTTTTGCTATCGGTGTCGGGTCACGAAAAGAAATACGTTACAAAATATAGATACATGTATATTGATTGAAAAAATCGATTTGAGAGAGACGAAGGGACTCACATTTAAAAAAGCATGCTGTTTCATCAGAAGCAAAGTGTAAGATTCTACTTTGCATCATTGTGATAGAAAAAACCAAGTAAAATAATGAGGAAGAATTTGCAAAGTTCTTTGCAGCCTTTTTAATTTATAATTTCAAGATGTTTCTTTTTATTGTAAAATTTATTTATAAAGTTCAATAACTACTCTTAACAATTAAAAAAAATTGGATGTAAAAAAAAATTGAACATGCTGGCTTGTAACTTTTTAAGTTTTCGTGTTCGAGTCTCTGCTTGTAAACTTTTTTTTTTCATGAATTTTTTTGCATTTTATTTCTAAATTTTTATTATTTACAAGAAGCAAAAATAATAGAATTGTAATGACAGCACATATTTGCATGATTATTATTATAATATTAATAGGCAATGGGAACATTAGAAAAGGAGAACAATTGGCCGCCACCTCATTTCCTCTTTGTTTATTTGAGCGGACACTTTTTCAAAGGATCTAAGGTAGGGATCGCGTAGTCCACACTATATGTCAATAGACTGGACATACCCATGTATTCTGTGCGTCGCGATCTTTATATGCGGAATATATGTATTATATAGCATATAGCATTTCAATAGGTAAAATCCATTTGCAGGTGGCTTTTTAATGCGGTTTTAAAGGTTCATGAAAATTCCGGGTTCCTCCTTCTACTTTACTTATATTTTTTACATGCTGTTTTCTGTGGAATGTATCAACGGCATAAAAATAGATACGACTGTATAATATAATAAAATGTTGCGACGATATTTCTCTCGTCGGCAAAACCAAACGCAATAAAATCGGAAGTCGGGAACGGAAGTGGTCTCCGTGAACGCTAAAAGATTGTTGGGCGCCAGGTACCCTCTAAGGAGCACCACGAGCTCGGGGCTCGTTATCGATACTAGACAGATCGCGAGAGATTATCGGTCCGGGGTAACCAATTGCCACCAGGCAAACTAAACCTAAATGAGCCACCAGGCGAACTAAACTAAAGGCACCACGGCCACGCAAAATCAGATAGGGGCACCACGGCCAAGAAAAGATACTAACGTAACTAACCTAAAGGCACCACGGCCACTCAAAACAGATAGGGGCACCACGGCCAAGAAAAAGAATATAAAACGTAACTAAACCTAACGGTTACCCGGAACTCAAACGCTAATACTAAATCGGACCCCTACCCGTCCCAAGGTACGCCGCTTCGGAGGCTAGCTCGTCGGAAGCGTCGCGGCGTTCAAGAGGTAAGGAAGGAACAAACCCGGCCAAGGGCTTAGAGGAAAGTAATACGTAAAACTACAAGAAAATAATCAAAATTAATTAGTTAACGCACCAGAGCTGTATTAAGCAAACCAAAGTCTAAATAATCAATCAATTCGACAGCAAGATTACAACAGCATTAACTCAGGCATTAATGAGGGTGCGAGCGAAAGCCAAGCATAAGTTTACAAAAGTCTTAAAATTAATTCACATTAATCGATAGGCAAAATCGGAATCTATACAATGCAAAAGAGAAATAAGAATCGCCCAATAGAATATCGGAAACTAGAGTCGCAGCATCATTATCGAAAAATAACGATCGAAAGCGCTACGCGTGAGCGCGCACGCGAGGAAGACACGGGCACGCGGGCTCGGTACTTCTACAAGACGAAATCCACGGAAAATGATACAGTCGTAAGCATAGAATTCCTCGAAATAAACTAACAAAGTCGTTTTGAACTAAAATAACAGAATACGCTAACAACAGAAAATCGGAACGCAAGGAACGGCAGAGGAACGGCAGCGGAACGGTCTGCGCGGTTCCAATTCTCACACGCGTGAAATTATAACCGCGGTCGACAATCGTAATACGAAAGAGTCACGCAAAAGAAATTATCGTTACGGAAGAACCCGAAAAAGGATATTACACGCGGGTTCGCTAACACCAGTTCAAAAATCGCGAACACGAAAGATAGTACAATAAATAGAAATAGCACAATAGATCGCGATAGCACAATAAATTAATACGAAATATGGCACACACAAAAATATATCACAGTCAGAAAAAAATATAGAATATTATAACGAATATTTAATTATGGTTGCACGACAAGACGTTCTCGGAACGGATAGTACAATTTCGAGACCGGCAGAAGGCTCGGCGTCGAGGAACGTAAACACTAAGGTCGCCGCGAAGGGCGCCTGGCGCGTGACGTCAGAGGGACGTACGCGACACGTAAAATTCACAAAAGGTTCTCAGTAAAAGAGACAAAAATACATTAAGGTTCGGCAACGATAATTAAATACGAGAACACCAGCAATAATTCACAGAAAGTTCAATAGAAAATATCGCACACAAAAACAGAATTATGAAAATCGGAAACATAAGTCGCAAGGCAAAGCGTGAAACAAGTGAAAAGATTTAGTTAATTTAGCCCAGTTAACGCGAAGAAAATTATCGGAACAGAGCGAATAGAAAAGATCAGAATAAATTCGGCGTGGGCTCGCCACTGACTTTAACGGAACTTAAAGTTCGAAAATCTCACAATAATTAGACAAAAGCAGAAAAATAATACTTTTACGGCAATCGATATCTCATAACAATAGGCACAATATTATAAATTGTCAGCGAGAGAATCTGGCTGAAGAACAACCAAGCCGGTCACCCGGGGTCAAGCGTTCAAACAGGCGGATTCCCACGTTTCAGTTAGCGAAGATTCCAGAAAAGTTAATCACAGAAAAGTATAAAGCATGAATCATATAAGAAAACGCAAAATCGGAAAACTCAACACTATCACTAAAAACGGCACTATCGTCCTTTATACTATATTAGGCGGAAAGACATTCGCCCGATAACGACAAAGGAAAGGTTCGTCACCGGCTAAACGGACGGTTTAGCCGTGCACGTGTCTATAATCTTCAACACACAAAAATCCGAAAATATTAAAGGAAAGCGAAAGATCTCACCACAATAAACTGAAAGCGTAACGCGTCAAGCTCAGTAAATTTCAAAAGAGCCCTTCGGGCAATAATCCTCCGGATCTCTTTCTCTCTCTCTTTCTTTCTCTCTCTCTATCCTGGCTCGGGTTCTCAAGATTTTTCAGCGCGTGAATTCGCCTTGATACTTCGCACGACAATGATTTATCGATCGACGATCGCTGGCGAGCGGGCGTAGGTGAGGCGGGACGGCACCGGAATCGGACGGACATTGACGAGGATAGCCGAGCTCTCCCGAGCGTCGACGCACAGCGACGGAAGCGGCCGAACGGAATCGAGCGGCGATCCTGACGGCACGGTCCTCGAAGCACGCTGGGCCTTGCGGGTTGAGGAGGCGCAGGCGGCTTCTCAGCCGGACGGAGGCGCTGTCGTGGGCGGTCGGCCGACCTTAGGCGGCCCAGGGAGGAAAATCTCGTCTCCCTGCCGGTCATATCGGCGGCGGATAGGCCCAGAGGGCAGCCCTCGCCGGCCGACGGAAACGGCGGAGCCCCCTCCCGGGTGCTCCAGGGCTTCTTTCGGCATCGTGGCAGCAGCAGGATCCCGGCGACATCCAGGTCGGCGGGACCGGCGGGCATCTCTGGTTCGGTGGAGGCGGCATGGCATCCTTGTCCGGTGGTCCAAAATTCTCCAAAAAGCGGCATCAAACAGCCATAACGTCATAACGTCACGAAATCCTCAAAAATCTCCACGGCGACGGTCCTGTCCTCACGCCCGTAGCTCGTTGTCGAGAGACTCGAGAGAAGAGATTGCATATACGTAATAGAAACAAAATAATAATTAATCGCAAGAAACGTAATCGGAACTGACAACAAGGACGATAGTGGACGTTCACAAACGGAAAACTTAAGAATAGCGCAACATACGGAATTTCGCTGGTGGATTGTCGTGCGGAGCTTAGGTAGCGTGGAAAAAAAAACAGTTTAGTAATTTTTGTGGCGAGATTCGGCAGAATCACGTCACAACTCCCCCCTCCGTAGCGGAGACCGTACCGGTAGTGAGGCCTTTCGCGAGTATTCTAAAAGCACCAAGTCTAAGTCAACGCGAAAGGGCGACGGTGCCGGGAAGGACTCCCACGACAACATCGGTACGCGAAATGAAACGCTAGATTTCTGGAATAATCGGTGAACTCAAAAAAACTATAGTCAGTAAGAAAACTAGAATCCTCAAAAAAGTTACTCTCAGGAAGAAAAAAAAGGACTAACATCCCCAAGACTCGGGATGGTCTGGCTCAAAACAACGACGTTTAGTGGTAGCAACGCCAGTAGACACTATTTTAGTCGGAATATCTAGAGGAGCGTACGAAACGGTCCAATATCCAGAGCGTAAGCAAAAGCGATCAGCTGTCTCTGGTAGGCGTCGGAAAGTTAGATACTGAAGTGCGACAAAGAAAGGCGGACTAGGAGAACGGACTAGACGAAATTTAGTAAAGCTAGAAAATCACAGGCACGTACGGTGGGGTTCAATCCCCTCAGGATACACTAGTAGATGGTCAGGTACAATTAGACACTTAGGACACTACGAAGGAATAACAGGGAAAATCTCCTGGCCTATGGGTAATAGGTAACAACGGAGTAGGGCCAGGTAGCCCAAAAGTATAAGAACGGAAGTCGGAACAGAAGTATTAGACTAGATAAAACGGAAACGGAAGGAGGTACTAATAATCTAACGGAGGTCGGAACGGAGGTAAACTGGATAGAACGGAAACGGAAGGAACACTACGCTAGGAGGAAAACGGAAACGGAACGGAGATATTCTGATTGACGGGAAGAAGCAAACAAAAACAAAAAGAAGAACGAGGAAAAGGAATAGACGGACGGAAATAGGCACGGGACGGAACGGAACGGAACAGAACTACACGCAGAAAGTCAAAAAAAAAGGAAAGCAAACAAGAAAATTAGTCCCAGGTCATGCCAAGCAAGTGCAGATAGTCGTGCAAATGCAAATCACCGCAGATAGGCAGGTGCTAAGATTTTTCGGCGGAGGTGCGATAGGCTTTGAGATTCTTTATGTGACTCTTTCCTATTACTTTTCCTGCGCTGTCGGTTAGCTCGTATACTACCGCGGATAAAACTTTCGAGATGGCAAACGGACCGGCGAATTTAGGCGCTAACTTAGCGGATACTCCCAAGGCAGCGGACGAGAAAACGGTCTGCTTTTTGAGAACCTGGTCGCCCACGCGAAATCGGACGTCTCTACGATGTCGGTTGTAGTATTTCGCCTGCTTCTGGTGGGCGTCGCTCACCTTTTGGCGGGCGAGATCTCGAAGCGTCTCGAGTCGGAGTAACCTGTCCGTCCACGTCTTTGGATCCTGTGGTTCGACGGCGTCAACGGAAGTCATCGCGCGTCGGAGCGTGTTCACGGGCTCTAATTCGCGACCGAAATTTAAAAATGCGGGCGTAAAACCGGTAGAGCTGTGCGTAGCAGTGTTTACCGCGAAGGCGAAATCATGAAGATGTTTGTCCCACTCGCGGTGGTCTTGGTCAATGAACGTAACGAGCATGGTTTTAAGGACGCGATTTACTCGCTCGACGGGATTTGCTTGTGCATGGTACGGCGGAATAGTGCTATGGGTGATTCCATATTTCCCTGTTAGTTCTTTGAACGTTTTATTTACGTACTCCGTACCATTGTCGGTAAGCAAAACTTGCGGAGCTCCCCATCTCGCCAACACAAGTTCTTCGAACGCACTCGCGATTTCTGGACCGTTGGCCTTCTTTAATACGCGACACTCGATCCAACGCGTGAAGAGATCTTCAAACACGACGATATACGCGGCTCCGGCTTTGCTGCGAGGAAATGGCCCCATGACGTCGGACGCTACGACCATCCAGGGGGTCTCCACGACTCGGTTTCCGAGGAGCCCAGCAGGCGCAGTTTGATCGGGTTTGCACCGCTGACAACGGTCACACGCGCGTACAAATTTAACAACGTCCGAATGTAAAGTCGGCCAGTAATATGATCGAGCTAGGCGCAGATAAGTTTTTTCTATGCCTAAGTGTCCGGCTTGCGGAGTTGCATGCGCTTCGGAAAGGACTTTCGGACGTAACGATGCTGGTAACACGAGTTTCCAGGCGTCCAAATCAGTTATTAACTCCTCGTACGCGGGAGCTGGACGATGAAAGTATAAGCGGTCGTCTACAATTTTCCAACTCGGAAAGCGATACGGAAATTTCTGCACTAACTCAAAACGCGAGCTATACCATGAATCTGTCGGAACGCGGAAAGCGGGATCTTCGGTGATCGCGTTTAGGCCGGACTCGTTCATTCTAGACAACGCATCAGGTACATGGTGAAGTGCACCTTTGCGATGTACTATCTCATAATCAAATTCCAGTAATTCTAGTCCCCACCGAGCTAAACGTCCTGTCGGATTTTTCAGCTGGTGTAACCACCGAAGGCTGCTATGATCGGTAATTACTGTAAAACGATAACCCTCTAAATAACAACGGAACTTCTTAATACCCCATACTACAGCAAGGCATTCTTTCTCAGTCGCGGAATAATTTCGCTCAGGCGCGGTAAGCGATCGGCTGGCATACGCGATTACATGTTCTTCGTTATTTTGCACCTGAGTTAGCACTACACCTAAGCCACTGTCACTAGCGTCCGTTTGTAGAAGGAAAGGAAGCGAGAAGTCGGGACAAGCCAAAATCGGTGCAGAGGTCAACGCAGATTTTATCCGTTCAAATGCCCTCTCCTGATCTGATCCCCATTCCCACGCATGGCCTTTCTTTAGCAATAGGTTTAGGGGCGTGGCAACTGAGGAATACTCATTTATGAACCTTCGGTACCATGACGCCATACCTAGAAACCTACGTAATTGTTTAAGGTTACGCGGAGCAGGATATTCGAGAATAGGCCGGACCTTCTCCGGGTCAACTTGCAATCCGTGTTCATTCACTAAAAAGCCTAGGTATCTAACCTGAGAACGGCAAAATTCGCACTTATCCGGATTAATTTCTAAACCGGCAGTGGAAATTATCGTGAGAACTTTCTTCAGCCACTCCAAATGTTCGTCAAAGGTCTGCGTGACTACGATGATGTCGTCTAAGTAGGAGAATACACGTGGCTCCATCGCGGGCCCTAGAAGTCTATCGACTAGGCGCTGGAAGGTAGCCGGCGCGTTCGTCAAGCCGTATGGCATGCGGCGGAACTGAAATAGTCCTTTACCAGGAACGGTGAACGCGGTGATTTCCTTACTATTTTCCTCCAACGGTATCTGGAAGTAGGCTTGGCTAAGGTCTATCGTCGAGATGTACTTGGCGGAACGCAATTTGTCTAAAATACTGGACATGTACGGCAAAGGGTAGGCATCTTTTTTCGTAACGGAATTTACTTTACGGAAATCCAAACAAAATCTATATTGGCCGGAAGCTTTCTTGATCATCACAATAGGACTTGACCAGTCGCTTGTAGAAGGCTCAATAATATTTGACTCTAACATTTTATCTACTTCAGCATAGATGGCTTCTTGAACTTTAGGGGATACCGGATAATACCTCTGCTTGATTGCGCGGTGTCCCTGCACATCGATTATATGTTCGGTAAGATTTGTTAAGCCAGGCTTCTCTAAAGTAGCAGGTAAATGCTCTTTTAAAAATTCTTTTAACTGATTCGACTGTTCGGAAGTAAGGAGAGAAATTCCGGTACTGTCTTTGGTACTGGAGACGGAAGGCGAGACGGAAGAAATCGGATTTTGGGGGTTACAGGAAGCGGAAGCGGAACGGAACGAATCGGCAAGATTCTCGAAGGGATAGAGGATGGGTGAAGTAGGATTGTCGGATATAGTGGAATCGGAAGGTCGGAATCGCCATAGGTTGCGCGCAAAGTCTATCACCATCCCGAAGCGTTTGATCGCGTCGAGACCCAGTAGGCAGGGTACGTTCAACTTCGGTAGCAGGCGGACTTTGATCGTGTCGGTCCTATCTTGAATGCTGACAGTCAAGTCAGTTTCCCCATCGGCTTTTCCGCGCGAGCCATCAGCGTATACTACCACACTCGCAGGGGTTTCGCGGATAACGCACTTGAGATCTTTAAGAAGGGCGATGCCTTCTGGCCCTAAATAGGTGCGCGAAGAACCCGAGTCCACTAACGCTAGGAGAGGTCGGTCCTGAATGAGAACAGTTACGTATAGACGATCTTCGGAACGCGTACTAAAGATGGGATCGCATGATTCCGGAATAAATAATTCGGGAACGTTGATAGTCGCGGAAGATGTCGAACCATTCGCGGGAGTAGGGTTAGGCGGTTGGACCCTAGTCGTCTGACCCTCTACGCGTTTCCCGAACAATTTGGGCACTGCACGGACGTATACCCGGGGTTACCACAGCGGTAGCAGAACACTTGTCGCGCGTAAGTGCACTCGTTATGACGGTGACCGGGCTGGTTACAGTTCCAGCATTTGAAATTGGTGGTTCTATTAGCTGGTGTATTCGCGACATTATTCCCTGTGTTCGCGGCGGCGATGTCCTCCTCAGCAGCGGCTACTGGTTGTGCGGGCGCGGACGAAGGTGACGACGCATTCGGACGCGGTGCATTAGGGTGACGCACAGGCGGAGCGCGACTACGGTTTCCCGGTGGTCGCTGGGACGCGGAGGTAGGATGTTGGCTGGCAGGTGCTGGAAGGCCAGAATATGGTGGCACGGGATAAGGATACGGCGGGAACGGGTAGCCGTAAGGTGGCATCATCGGACCATATGGCGGAAATCCGTAAGGAGGGTAGGAAGGTAGGGTAGGAACGGAAGACTGAGCCGGGAAATTCGGAACGGAAGGATGAGTCCCGATAGCGGCGGTGCTAGTTGGGTTCTCCGGGACGGGAACGGAACGATCCGCAGAGGTAGGATTGTTCTTCGGAGGAGTCTTATTCTTTTTCGGCCGCGTCGCGGTTGTAGTATTCGCGGTTGTGGTGGTGGCCGCGATGTCCTCCTCAGGAGAGTCCTCGGTTTCGTCCACGGCGGAAACGCCTGGTCGGTTCGGTGTTACACGTCGCGGTGGCAAGGTTTTCGCTCCGCGGTACGCCAGATCAGGGGCGACGCACTGTTCGATCGGAACCGGGGGCAATTCACGCCTCTGAGAGTTTACGATCGCATCATATTCCCGAATTAGTCGCTCGAGGTCGTCGAGATCCAAATAATCGAAAGGACGGATGTACTGTCGGTATTCATCGCGAAGTCCGGAATGCGCGAGTCGACGTTCCTCTTCATTGGTTAGCGGCGGGAGAATTCTCGCGAACAAGACGCGCAGCTTGGTTAGGTACTCGAGGGGGCTTTCCTTAGGCCCTTGTATTCGGCGGCGGGCTTCTTCGCGTAACCGATCTTGATAGTCTTCGCGACAGTATCGCTTGCGGAAGTCGTAGGCGAATTCATTCCACGTTTGCCAATGTCGGTGGCGTAATCGGAACCACGGAACCGCTTCTTCGATGAGCATAAACGGGAGACAGAACAATAAATCCTCGTCAGTTAATCGCGATCGCGTACGGCAGTCATCGATTCGCATCAGGAACTCGTCGGCGTTAGAGTCGGATTTTCCGTTGAATCTTAAATTCCACTTGCTGACGACATCCCACGCGTTGCGTCCGTACGGGGTATCGTGTTCGTGACGCCGGTAACTTTCGCGACGTTGTAGGTTCGGCGCGTTCTCGGACGGTTGGATAGGGGATTGGTGCAGGTTCGGGAGCGAACGCCCCGGCGGCGGGTGAGCAACCGTCGAATACGGATTTTGGCGAATCGGCGGTGGCGGAGGAATACTCGCGGCGGTGTCCGTCGACATCCCATGGCCGGCGGTGGGCTCGTGATCCCGGGAAGGATCCGAAGGCGCGTCTGCGGGGTCTCCTTCAGCGGCCGGAATCTGTGTAATAGGATCCGACATGTCCGTCATAGGATAAACGGTGTTCAGATAATTCACTAAGCGAGCGCGACGTTCGGCGGTAGTACCCTGAGAATCGAGTCGAAAATAGTCTAGCCAATAGTCTAGCGCGCACGGTAATAACGAGTATACCCAAGCCGAATGAGAATACGAGTCGGTCATATACTAGGGCGCTAGGAAGAAAAGAAAGGAACGGAAAAAGGATAAGCCGAAAGAATGAGAAGGAGGGGTACGGAATATAGGAAATGTGAAAGGCAACGGAATACACCGAATTTAGTAGAACGGTTAGTAGACAGTCGAATCAGGGGATTATAGTTAATCCGCAACCTAGCAGTAATGATACGCTAAGAAAACAAAACAAGGGATTAGTCGCCAAGACGAATAGTCGCGCGGTCGACTATCCCCAAACGCAAATATCGGAATTGTCCAAACTATGCTGAAGAAATTCGAAAATATTTTAAATTAGCTCGTAGGTGCGCAACAAATAGCTAACGTTAACTCTATCCACGAAAATTCCTCAAAGGTCACGAAACTCCAAAAATAATGACAAACGACAAGTTATTATTCCTAATCGAAAAAAAATAGAAAATTCTAATTCTCAAATAGCCCAAAAATCTCACAAAAATTTCCCAAAATTTCCTAAAGCCTTGGCTAGCTCGGGAGGTAGGTCCTAAGCCTCTTCGGGCCCCACGTTGGGCGCCAAATTTGCGACGATAGTCGTAAATGGCCAACAACGTGGAGGCTTCCTTACGGGAACGGAAGAGGTGAAAGGCTCTCCCAAAAAGAAAGCGTTAAGTCAAGAAGACATGAGAAAAAAAAAGAAAAAGGTGGATTCGGTCCAGTACCTCTCGGGCCCCACGTTGGGCGCCAAATTTGCGACGATAGTCGTAAATGGCCAATAACGTGGAGGCTTTCCTAAACCGAGCAAAGAATTCTCAAAAAAAAAACGTCAAGCGAAAGGAATCAAAAAAAAAGGAAATGTGAGTTCGACCTATGCCTCTTGGGCCCCACGTTGGGCGCCAAATTTGCGACGATATTTCTCTCGTCGGCAAAACCAAACGCAATAAAATCGGAAGTCGGGAACGGAAGTGGTCTCCGTGAACGCTAAAAGATTGTTGGGCGCCAGGTACCCTCTAAGGAGCACCACGAGCTCGGGGCTCGTTATCGATACTAGACAGATCGCGAGAGATTATCGGTCCGGGGTAACCAATTGCCACCAGGCAAACTAAACCTAAATGAGCCACCAGGCGAACTAAACTAAAGGCACCACGGCCACGCAAAATCAGATAGGGGCACCACGGCCAAGAAAAGATACTAACGTAACTAACCTAAAGGCACCACGGCCACTCAAAACAGATAGGGGCACCACGGCCAAGAAAAAGAATATAAAACGTAACTAAACCTAACGGTTACCCGGAACTCAAACGCTAATACTAAATCGGACCCCTACCCGTCCCAAGGTACGCCGCTTCGGAGGCTAGCTCGTCGGAAGCGTCGCGGCGTTCAAGAGGTAAGGAAGGAACAAACCCGGCCAAGGGCTTAGAGGAAAGTAATACGTAAAACTACAAGAAAATAATCAAAATTAATTAGTTAACGCACCAGAGCTGTATTAAGCAAACCAAAGTCTAAATAATCAATCAATTCGACAGCAAGATTACAACAGCATTAACTCAGGCATTAATGAGGGTGCGAGCGAAAGCCAAGCATAAGTTTACAAAAGTCTTAAAATTAATTCACATTAATCGATAGGCAAAATCGGAATCTATACAATGCAAAAGAGAAATAAGAATCGCCCAATAGAATATCGGAAACTAGAGTCGCAGCATCATTATCGAAAAATAACGATCGAAAGCGCTACGCGTGAGCGCGCACGCGAGGAAGACACGGGCACGCGGGCTCGGTACTTCTACAAGACGAAATCCACGGAAAATGATACAGTCGTAAGCATAGAATTCCTCGAAATAAACTAACAAAGTCGTTTTGAACTAAAATAACAGAATACGCTAACAACAGAAAATCGGAACGCAAGGAACGGCAGAGGAACGGCAGCGGAACGGTCTGCGCGGTTCCAATTCTCACACGCGTGAAATTATAACCGCGGTCGACAATCGTAATACGAAAGAGTCACGCAAAAGAAATTATCGTTACGGAAGAACCCGAAAAAGGATATTACACGCGGGTTCGCTAACACCAGTTCAAAAATCGCGAACACGAAAGATAGTACAATAAATAGAAATAGCACAATAGATCGCGATAGCACAATAAATTAATACGAAATATGGCACACACAAAAATATATCACAGTCAGAAAAAAATATAGAATATTATAACGAATATTTAATTATGGTTGCACGACAAGACGTTCTCGGAACGGATAGTACAATTTCGAGACCGGCAGAAGGCTCGGCGTCGAGGAACGTAAACACTAAGGTCGCCGCGAAGGGCGCCTGGCGCGTGACGTCAGAGGGACGTACGCGACACGTAAAATTCACAAAAGGTTCTCAGTAAAAGAGACAAAAATACATTAAGGTTCGGCAACGATAATTAAATACGAGAACACCAGCAATAATTCACAGAAAGTTCAATAGAAAATATCGCACACAAAAACAGAATTATGAAAATCGGAAACATAAGTCGCAAGGCAAAGCGTGAAACAAGTGAAAAGATTTAGTTAATTTAGCCCAGTTAACGCGAAGAAAATTATCGGAACAGAGCGAATAGAAAAGATCAGAATAAATTCGGCGTGGGCTCGCCACTGACTTTAACGGAACTTAAAGTTCGAAAATCTCACAATAATTAGACAAAAGCAGAAAAATAATACTTTTACGGCAATCGATATCTCATAACAATAGGCACAATATTATAAATTGTCAGCGAGAGAATCTGGCTGAAGAACAACCAAGCCGGTCACCCGGGGTCAAGCGTTCAAACAGGCGGATTCCCACGTTTCAGTTAGCGAAGATTCCAGAAAAGTTAATCACAGAAAAGTATAAAGCATGAATCATATAAGAAAACGCAAAATCGGAAAACTCAACACTATCACTAAAAACGGCACTATCGTCCTTTATACTATATTAGGCGGAAAGACATTCGCCCGATAACGACAAAGGAAAGGTTCGTCACCGGCTAAACGGACGGTTTAGCCGTGCACGTGTCTATAATCTTCAACACACAAAAATCCGAAAATATTAAAGGAAAGCGAAAGATCTCACCACAATAAACTGAAAGCGTAACGCGTCAAGCTCAGTAAATTTCAAAAGAGCCCTTCGGGCAATAATCCTCCGGATCTCTTTCTCTCTCTCTTTCTTTCTCTCTCTCTATCCTGGCTCGGGTTCTCAAGATTTTTCAGCGCGTGAATTCGCCTTGATACTTCGCACGACAATGATTTATCGATCGACGATCGCTGGCGAGCGGGCGTAGGTGAGGCGGGACGGCACCGGAATCGGACGGACATTGACGAGGATAGCCGAGCTCTCCCGAGCGTCGACGCACAGCGACGGAAGCGGCCGAACGGAATCGAGCGGCGATCCTGACGGCACGGTCCTCGAAGCACGCTGGGCCTTGCGGGTTGAGGAGGCGCAGGCGGCTTCTCAGCCGGACGGAGGCGCTGTCGTGGGCGGTCGGCCGACCTTAGGCGGCCCAGGGAGGAAAATCTCGTCTCCCTGCCGGTCATATCGGCGGCGGATAGGCCCAGAGGGCAGCCCTCGCCGGCCGACGGAAACGGCGGAGCCCCCTCCCGGGTGCTCCAGGGCTTCTTTCGGCATCGTGGCAGCAGCAGGATCCCGGCGACATCCAGGTCGGCGGCACCGGCGGGCATCTCTGGTTCGGTGGAGGCGGCATGGCATCCTTGTCCGGTGGTCCAAAATTCTCCAAAAAGCGGCATCAAACAGCCATAACGTCATAACGTCACGAAATCCTCAAAAATCTCCACGGCGACGGTCCTGTCCTCACGCCCGTAGCTCGTTGTCGAGAGACTCGAGAGAAGAGATTGCATATACGTAATAGAAACAAAATAATAATTAATCGCAAGAAACGTAATCGGAACTGACAACAAGGACGATAGTGGACGTTCACAAACGGAAAACTTAAGAATAGCGCAACATACGGAATTTCGCTGGTGGATTGTCGTGCGGAGCTTAGGTAGCGTGGAAAAAAAAACAGTTTAGTAATTTTTGTGGCGAGATTCGGCAGAATCACGTCACAATGTATATAGTACAATATAATCATGCATTTGCTACATTCCAAGTTAATTAATAGATTCAATAAGCATTGTTCATGAATAAAAAAAAAGTAATAATAATCGGGTCTCGAACCCGAGATTCTCGCACGTTGACTCGTTACCATGCACGTATGATATTTAGTTACCGTGACGTACAGATTGGGAAAACTGTATTTCAGTTGTTATACACGTTTGGAGTTTGCTAGAGTACTCTGATACATACGCTTGACCAATCAAAAACGTGGGTATGGTTCGAAGCTTCTCCGTCTAGGTGACGCGTCGACAACAGAAAACATACGCTTTAAAGTGCCACCCGGTATAATCCATGCGTCTCACGGAGCTCACGAATATCACGCGTAGTATATCTATATATACTCAACCAATCAAAAACGTGGGTATGGTTCGACGGCCCTCCGCTCAGGTGGCGCGTTTACTCCAAAATAAAATTGGCTTCAAGAATATCGGCCCATTGGCAATCTCCCTACTCATCTCTGTCTCTACAACTGATTGAACATTATATATTCTATGAAATCGCACATAAAACAGCCTTTACAGCTTGCATGGCTAAACCACGGTATTACATACAGGTCTTGGAACGAGACCAATTTTTAGTGGTGGGGGTAACATAGATATTGAAGCAGTTTTGTAATGTATGGCATCTTGCCTACGTGTCGCTACTATCGAATTGCGCTCGATCTCGCGCCATTAGAGAGAGGGAGAGAAATATTTATTTCTATCTCTGTCGCACGAGGAGCACTCGATCACAGCGCCGTTTACGGCGCGACTTCAGAAAGTGAGTCATCCCCACCATCGGAGTTGCAAGACCTGTATGTAAGACCGTGGGCTAACTATCAGACATCTACGGAATGTGACGTCCTAACCATGATGGAAGTAAACAAGGTGCGCCGTTCTCAAGACGCGTTTTCGAACCTACTGCGCAGGACCATTGCTCCGGCCATTTTGTAACATGTATATGGAGTTCTGTCAGGACCTTCAGTGCGCGTGGATGTGTTATGTTTAGCTGTGATACTTACTGACGCAAAAAGCCACCGTCAGCCATTTTTTGGCGGCAACCACGTGTTAACCTCACGCTTGCTGCTTAACAATAACATATCGCCACGCTTTCTCACGCCTTCTTATCGCTATTTAGGTGTTATCTTATCTGTTTCTAACTTCTTTTTAATTTCTATTTCTTGTCCTCGCTTTTTCCAATCGACGTGTACGGCATAGGCCGGTCCGGCCGCCCACGGCCGGACATGTCGCTTGTCGGCATGGAGCTGGAGGACCCGGGACCATTGCCTCCTCCGGGAACAGCAGGCTCTGAAGATGTCATCTCTCAGGCTCTTTCTTCTCTGCGGAATGAAGCTTTCCCACCTGACTCTACGAATCCTCTCATCTCACTATCTAGTGGCGAGTTCCAGACAGTAGCCCGCAAGGATAAGTCCAAGCATAATCCTCTCAAACGCAATAGCGATGCTGTCACTGAAAACGAGGACTCTCTAAAGAACCCTAAAACCAAAGTAGTTCCAGTTATCGTAGCTGAACTCCCAGCTCAAAATAAGGATATTCTCAATAACGCTGGTAACCTTCACACAGCACCTAATGTCACAAAAGCTCAATCCGATCAACTGCCTTCTGAGCATCCTCTCAGCCAGGCTCTCAAAAATAGGTACAGTAAGAATCATCACGGTCCTTATGTCTTGACTGTCCAGTCTCTTAACCCCAGTTCGACAACCAACTTGCATCCTCTGACTGTGGGTCGCAATGTCCACAACTTGGTAGGGGACAAGTTGCAGGAAACCACTAGAACAGGAAAAAACCGTTTTAAAGTCAGGGTCAGCACTGCTGAGGCAGCAAATAAACTGGTTTAGAATTCGAACCTTCAAAAATTCAATTTAATTGCTGTGCCTCACCGCTGAACCACAGGGTTACAAGATTTCAAGTTTTCCCGTTATGACACGGCGCGGCGATCACCCCTTATGGTGACCATGATAGGACTGGTGATAACAACACGGAGTGGGGGGCATCCTTCATGTAGGCATTTACAATAAACTACGATGAGACATGTCACGATATCCACAATTTATTGGACGCCATTAATACCTTTTACTACACTTTGATTGTGACACGGCGGCGCGATCACCCCTTAGGTTCTGAGTATCTAAGCATGGTGCGATGTGTCGGGTATGCGGTCACCCGATTATATGTCGGCTCGCGACGTAACACTGTTCTAGTATTCCTCATTCTAATTCGATGACGCAGACACAAGACCTAGAGTCGGTTCGCGACTCATCTATGATCTTGCCGCTACTCCAAAGTTCTTTTCAGGAGTCCAAGGACAATTAGAATTTCTCGCGGTCGCGAATGTAAGGCTGCGATCCCATGATTAAGAGCCGGTTCGCGACTCATCAACGATCGCGCCGTATTGCATATACTCCTCTTCCAGAACACCGGGCAAGCGCGACGCCATGCTTCGATCAATTTACAATGTTGGGTGCGCTTACCTTCTGCAGAGCACCTATTCCTCGAACACTTATTCCTCGATATCCCTTTATATGCCTTCACTATCTGTTACACTGTTCCTTCTTGAGCTGTTCACTGTATACTCTTAAACACACACTGTCCTCTCCCAGTCACACATCGACCTTATATCAGCTTAATATACCCCCTCTCCCGGAGTAAGGGTAGATCGCATGTTGTTACGAGGTTTTTCTAAATTCTATTGTCCCTTTCTGCTTCAAGCTCTTTGGCGACGGTGTGCGTTGGCAACAATTGCTTTCATTCCATCTAATCAGATCATGAAGCAGGGCATCATCCGCAATATCCCAACTGATCTCTCCACTGATGACATTATTGCAGGTTCCTCAACATCTGAAAAAAGAGTTGCAGCAAAACGCTTCGATAGGAAAACCATGGTTGAAGGCACGCCCAAATACATTCCTACTCGCACTCTGCTCATCACATTTGAGGGCCAATCTCTGCCCACTCACCTTTACTTGTTTAGTGTACGGTATGAAGTGAGCCCCTTTGTACCTTCCATTAGGATGTGTCTCAATTGTCACCGATTCGGCCACACCTCACATGTCTGCCGCAGTCCTGCACGCTGCATTCGCTGCGGCCAATCATCACACCAGGATGAGGCCCAATGCCCAAAAGCTGAGGGCTCTCCTTCCTGTTTGAATTGCGGAGGTAACCACCTACCCTCAGATCCAGCATGTCCTGAAAGGTTAATTCAGAAAAAGATTCTTTCACTATCAGCCGATAGGAACATTCCAATTAAGGAAGCCGCCACCCTGATAAAACATGGTACCTCCTTCCCTTCGTCACCCAACTCTGCTCGGCCTCCCCGTTTCGACTTCTCGGAATATCCCAGCCTTGGTGATATCCCATTAACAGATGCGGCAACAGCGACTTCTCACTCTTATTCTGCTACAAGGGCCCCAACCCCTTCCTACGCTTCGGTGTCCGCACCTCCGTTCAAGCCTTCTATGCGTCGTTCCTCGCTACCAAATCCATCTACTAGGGCTTCTACTCCCAAACCAACTCGTTCATCAACCTCGGCCGAGTTTCCGCACACACAAGAATCTCGCATCCCATCTCGCAATGGTGTTGCCTTACGTTCTTGCACTCCTAGTCCTCTTCCGGCTACCTCCAACGTTGACCCTGAATACATTGAAAATGCCATCTCCACTCTTGAATCCCTTCTCAGCTCAGCTACTCTCATCCTAGAGCAATTTGCTCCTCAACTCCAGCGCCTAGAAAAATTAGATAACTTACTAGATAAACTCTCTAACATTGATTTCAGCAGACTCACCTGCGTTCAGCCGTGAAGCCCCAACATTCTACATCCATCAATCCTCTACGACACTCTCATCTCCACTCATTCCCTTCCAAACCAATCCTATCATGTCCTCCATGGCTACCAAAGACTCCCTGAATATCTTACATTGGAATTGTCGCAGTCTTCGCAATAAAGTAGGGGATCTTTCCAACATCTCCTCAAACTATGATGTAATCATTCTTCTTGAAACTTGGCTTTCGCCAAGCAAATCAGTTTCCCTGAAAAATTTCAACATCATTAGGAAGGACAGACCCTCCAACAAGGGTGGTGGCATAGCCATTTGCATCGGGAAGCACTTATCCTTTACAAAGTTCAATGATACGTTTTACAAACCGCACCTCCTAGAGTCACTAGCTGTTTCCATTTCCCTCTCGCCTAACCCCTTGACCATAGTCGCAGCCTATAGAATCCCCGGATCCTCATTTGGCTCCCACCCAAACGATTGGGTGAGCTTCTTCGATTCTCTCCCCAACCAAAATGTCTTCATAGGTGGTGACTTCAATTGTCATCACGAAGCTTGGGGTTCTTCTCACGCTTGCTCAACGGGTAACCTCCTTCACTCGCACTTGCTGAATGGCAATCTGGTTCTCTTAAATGATGGGTCACCAACATTCTTAAACAGACCAGATCAACAACCCTCCTGTCTTGACCTAACTCTGGTTTCTGAAAGCATTGCTCCACTGGCCACATGGGAAGTCCTAAAGGATTCCCTGGGTAGCGATCACCTCCCCATCTCAACTTCATTGAATGTCCAAATCCCAAAAAACAACTATTTTAACCACAAATTCAGACTCAAAAACATGGACTGGTCAACATTTACGGCCAACCTTTGCGACTCCCCAATTTTTTCACTGACCGGTTCCACATTTCTGGCCCCACCTATAGCTGCACCTTCTCCTTTTTCTGCCCTTTGTTCTTCACAAGACGCCTTGAGTAGATACAACACCATCGTCGACACCATCACTAACTCGGTTATTGAGGCTTGTCCCAATGCTATCCCTGACTCCAACTCTTCATCAAATCCATCTAGGGAGAAAGGCCATTCTCCTTGGTGGAATGCCAGCTGTGATGCGGCAGTCCGTACTAGGAAGCAAGCCCTCCGCCAACTTCGCCGTTCGTATAACCACACGAACTTCGTAGCTTATAAAAAAGCAGACGCATTGGCAAAACGCACTTTCGCAGTAGCCAAGAAACAATCTTGGAGATCCTTCTGCGAATCGGTATCACCCAACTCCTCCATCTCTTCGGTCTGGAACCAAGTCAAAAGATATCGTCATAGGCAGCTCAATCCAGATCCACCTTGCTCATCGGATATCGAGGTCGTGAACAAGCTTCAAGAGTTAGCAGAATCTATCTGCCCAAACTCAGTGCTTCACAACTGCTTCCCACCTGCTCACCTCTTCAAAAAATCCCCCTTTCTTGAGGAACCCTTCACGATGGCAGAACTTGAGCTTGCCATTGGAAGACTTAAGCGCAAGTCTTCTCCAGGCCTTGACAGGATTAGCAATGACATCATTTACAGGTTACCCCACAATGTTCGCCTCGCTCTTCTAGCCGTCTTCAACGACTTCCTTAGGGAATCCATATTCCCTAAAAGTTGGAACCAATTTCTCCTGTTTTTCATTCCCAAATCAACCCCAGGCAAATTTCGTCCCATAGCCTTAGCTTCATGCTTACTCAAATTGTTTGAACGTCTCCTCCTCGCCAGGCTGTCGTGGTGGGTAGAACACCGCTCTCTTCTTCCATCTTCACAATTTGGCTTTCGCAAAGCCAGATCCACCACCGACAATTTAGTCTTGCTGTCATCTGAGATCTACAATGGTTTCGCTGAGGATGAATTCACAGTCGCAGTCTTCGTCGACATCATGGGGGCGTTCGACGAGGTCGTCCCCTCTATTCTAATACAAGATTTGTGCTCTTTAGGTATCCCAGAATCTATCTGCAGATTTATCTACCACATTATAGCTGAAAGAAACGTGTTTTTCAAAATTAATGGAAGTCTATGTGGTCCAAGGACATCCCACAAGGGCTTACCTCAGGGCCTCACCCTCAGCCCCATTCTCTTCTCTCTATACATAAGGGAGCTTATCAACCACCTTCATCCACAGTGTACTGCTACGCAGTTTGCGGATGATGTCTTAATCCTGTCGAGATCCAAAAACTTAGTCGATTGCATCAATAACGTCCAATCCAGCGTCAACTCCATCTGTGCTTATCTGAGAAACAAAGGTTTATCTATCTCCCCTGCTAAAACTAAGCTAGTTATCTTCTCTAAAAGGAGGAAGGACTTCTTTGACTATTCTATTAGGATTGATACTCACCGGGTTCATGCTTCCAATGAGGCTAGATACCTGGGCATGACCTTCGACAGAAAGCTGAACTGGAACTCCCACCTCAAATCCGTCATCAATAAATGCAATAGGTTGCTTAACATCTTTAAAGCCCTCAGAACCACATGGTGGGGCGCGCATCCTGCAACTCTGCTCATCCTATACAAATCCTTAATTAGGAGCGCAATAGAATATGGCTGTCAGGCTTTACTACCTTCTGATAATAACGTCTTCACGAAGTTAAACAGAATCCAATATAGTGCCCTCCGGCTCGCACTAGGCCTTAGGATGTCCACTCCCATCCGCGTTCTGCTCGCTGAAACTAAAGAACCGCCCTTACTCATCCGCTTCAAACAACTTACAAAAAAGTACATACTAAAATGTCTATCCCACTCCAACCACCCAGTCATTCCGCTTCTTTCAAACTTACGCCACCTACCGTACAACAGTAAAACCTTCAAAATCAAGCAAAACTACATTCTCTATAAAGCCTTCTCTGATGCTCGGAATTACATCAACATTATCTATAACTCTCCTTGCCCTCTCCCCTACCACTTTGACTATGCGGTTCAACTTTTCTCTCCAAAAATCAGCCTACTGGAAGGATTGTCCATCCAGAACTCCAAAGACCCATCAAGTGAATTCAACAGCTGCTTCAACCAACTCCTCCATTCATCCCATTGCTTCTACACTGATGGTTCAAAAACCCCAGACAGCCCTCATACCGGCCTCAGCATTTTCTGCCCTTCTTTACGCATACACTTCCAGGGCAAAATAGATTGCCATGCCTCAATCTTCTCCGCAGAAGCCTTAGCAATTCTCCACGCGGTGTACTTCATTCTAGATAGAAAGCTACCTTCGTCAACCATCTTCTCGGATTCACAGAGTGTCTTGAATGCTCTTCAATCATTTAGACTTGATCAGTCCCACTCGTACGTCATCTACCTCATCAGGGAAAAGCTTAGACAAGCCTCCCTAAACAACCATTCTGTTCGCCTTTTTTGGATACCGGGCCACTCAAACCTTCATGGGAATGAGACGGCAGACCTGCTTGCCAAGCAAGCCATAACTATTGGCACTTTCCTCAATCATAGTCTTCCATACACTGATCTTCTCTCCACGGTCTCCACTTGGACATCAAAAACCTGTTTGGCATTCTACTCCAATCACCAAGACGGAAAGGGCCTCTTCTATTTCCAGCACTGTTACTCTGAATCCAAATCACCCTGGTTCCATAACACAAAACTCGACCGCTCTATTATATCAACCTTCAATAGAATCAGATCAAACCATCACTCTTTAGCCGAGAGTCTTTTCCGGAAAAATATTGTAGGCTCCGATCTGTGCCCGTGCGGTAACGACTCCGAAACAGTCGACCATATCCTATGGCGCTGTTGCCGTTTTTCACATCTCAGGCCTGGTCTTCTCCTCTCCATTCGCAAAGCTAAACTCCCAATTACCTATTCGATTGCTTCTTACCTTAAACTAATGCATCCCAGGATACTAAAAATCCTGCACCGCTTCTTCTCTGACGCTAGCTTATCTATTTAAACTAACCTATACCTCCTCAAAGTCACTGCAAAACTGTCATAGCTATACACCCTCCGTTCTTTCTAAAGCTTGCTTTAATCCATCGCCTCTACTTGCTTGCTGGTTGCTTACTTGCTTACTTGCTTACTTGTTTACTTGCTTGCTTGCTTACTTGCTCACTTGCTCACTTGCTTACTTGCTTACTTGCTTACTTGCTTACTTGCTTGCCGCTTGCCTGCTTACTTTCTTGCTTGCTTGCTTGCTTGCTTGCTTGCTTGCTTGCCTGCTTGCCTGCTTGCTTGCTCGCTCCAATGGAACTGCTCCAATCCTATTCCAACCGCTCCCTCCTCCATTGGCTCCCTTGCCTGAAGCTTCCTCCCAACAGGGGTCTGTGAGCCTCCGACACTGGTCGCTTGGAGCGCCTCGGTGTTTTTTTTACAACTCGTAACTTCAAAACGATTACGCACAGAATTGCAATTAAATTACGAAAACTTATTACAATTTTCTGCCAAAATACACACATTTTCTTGCAGATATCAATTATCACTGCCGGCACCGCGGACGATCCAGTCAGTTACATTTATTTTTCGCACCAGTTACCGACAAACGTTGTAATTACTTTATTTGTAACCTACAAACGATTTCGAATCGATTAAGTACCAATTAAATAAACATTTATCATTAATTACGAATTTTGCGGTCAACTTCTCGTGGTCATATGACCCATGGTAGAAGTATACCAGTGGCGCGATTCTGTAACTCGTTAGCGACGATTATCGCTGTCGTTATCGTATTCTCCCGACGATTGTCGCTAGTGGTTATTCTGTACGCGGTAGGTATCGACATTTGTCGTTACGTCGAATCGTTAAGTTCCGAAAATTGTCGAAAGGCAAGCGATGCATTCGAACGCCTCGCTAAGGCCTAACGATAGTCGTTAACCATCATCGACAGTCAGTGACATCAAGCAAAACGACAAGTACTCGAGTGCTGGCACACAGAGATGAGTGGGGAGATGCACAACGCTCCGGTTTTAGGCGATACCAAAAGCATGGCGCTAAATCGTAGCGGCGAGTCCGGGAGTAGGATTTCGTGATCATCGCCTCTGTCGATGTTACAGATTTCGCGTAGCCGCGCGGGCCATGATCATCGTTCCAGCCGATATTGCAGTCAGCGAAAATGAATGGATTGCTCGGTGGTGGGGAAAAAGTTTCCGCCCCTCACAAACCGTTCTTGACAAACACGCGGTGCAGCAAGGTCTTCCGTCCAACCGAACGCTGCTGGTTACGGGTTCGATCCCCCATGAAGAACTCTTTTTTCATCTTTTTTTTTTCATTTTACTACAAAAATTGTTCAAGGTTCCTCTCTTTTAACCTTTCTAGGTTGCCCAAACTTTTTTTAAGTTTATATATATATATTTTTTAATTCTATCTATGACAGAATCGACTAATATTTTAAACGCCCGCTCGTGCCGCGCCACCGGCGACTTGAGCGATTGCGGGTCAGCTCTCGCTGAGGGGTCTGCTATTGCTGTTACTGCTGCCGCTGGTTCTTATAATCTTATAAATACTTTTTTATTTGCAATCTTCAGTTCCAGCGCCCAGTGTAAACTCAATAAGATTTACTATGAGAAAATACTTAGCTCACTTCATTACCTGGAATCAATAATCTTGAGAAGCAAATATGGAATTGAGCATTATCTCTGTCTGTAATTGTTCGTCCACGTGGAGAAGGGTGTCTTATATGTAAAGTGAGCGAAACTACAATAGTAAGCAGTTGAATAAACGATCAAACTATAGAAATACAACTTCCGAAAAAAGTAAAACAAACAGATGTTTCTGGCGTCTGGCTAGTGCACCCGGTTACGAATCTGGAGGTCTGTGGTTCGAGACCCCTCTATGGAGAGCATCACTTCCTTTAAAAAAAAAAAAATGTGCTTTTGCAAATGGGATTAGCAGATTAAAGAGAATATCCAATTAATTTATTTATCTTATTACAATAAAGGCATAAACAACGACAAACTGCGGGCTTCCACATCACCCAAGAGGTGCCCCAGTCGATGCGTTCCCATTATTTAACGTAGCGGGTCCCCAGTAGGCCTATACTACGATCAGCCAATACTATTTTTCAAGGTTCCTCTCTTTCAAATTTTCTCGGTTGCCGAAACTTTATTTTAAGCTTATATAAAATATTTAAAAAAAAAGGTTGTCATCGGGATCGAAAATCAATTTCTATTAACTCACAATATTCTCTCTCTGCTGCCTGTACGACTGTGAACGACCTGACGCTGCAGGCCCCAATGTGTATTGCTAGTCGCGCGACAGTTAGCAACATTGTTGCAGACGCCCGCTCAGATTCGATCCGTGAAATTCCTAGACTGTTGTGTTGAAGTCGCCAGTACGTGATCTCAATAGACCGATATACTATTCTTCCCAATTGTCCTTTTCTCAATGTCTCTTGCTTTTAGATATGGATTTACACGCGTCATGTGTGTGTGAAATATAATGTAAAATAATTGTCGTAATCATCTTCAATGAAGAAAATTTATATTTGAGTGCAGAACTCATATTATTAAAATTTTCTAATCAAAACCTTTTGATATACTATTGCCATTCGTTTATACTTTAATTACTTAAATAGATCGGTTGTGTAATGTTGATATCGTCGATCGTAGTATAGGACTACTGGGGACCCGCTACGTTAAATAATGGGAACGCATCGACTGGGGCACCTCTTGGGTGATGTGGAAGCCCGCAGGTTGTCGTTGTTTATGCCTTTATTGTAATAACATAAATAAATTAATTGGATATTCTCTTTAATCTGTTAATCCCATTTGCAAAAGCACATTTTTTTTTTAACAAAGGAAGTGCTGCTCTCCATAGAGGGGTCTCGAACCACAGACCTCCAGATTCGTAACCGGGTGCACTAGCCAGACGCCAGAAACATCTGTTTGTTTTACTTTTTTCGGAAATTGTATTTCTAGAATTTGATCGTTTATTCAACTGCTTACTATTGTCGTTTCGCTTACTTTACATATAAGACACCCTTCTCCACGTGGACGAACAATTACAGACAGAGATAATGCTCATTTCCATATTTGCTTCTCAAGATTATTGATTCCAGGTAATGAAGTGAGCTAATTATTTTCTCATAGTAAATCTTATTGAGTTTACACTATGGGCTGGAACTGAAGATTGCAAATAAAAAAGTATTTACAAGATTATAAGAACCAGGGGCAGCAGTAACAGCAATAGCAGACCCCTCAGGGAGAGAGGACCCGCAATCGCTCAAGTCGCCGGTCGCGCGGCACGAGCGGGCGTTTAAAATATTAGTAGATTCTGTCATAGATAAAATTAAAAAAAATATATATATAAACTTAAAAAAGTTTGGGCAACCTAGAAAGGTTAAAAGAGAGGAACCTTGAACAATTTTTGTAATAAAATGAAAAAAAAAAGATGAAAAAAGAGTTCTTCATGGGGGATCGAACCCGTAACCAGCAGCGTTCGGTTGGACGGAAGACCTTGCTGCACCGCGTGTTTCTCAAGAACGGTTTGTGAGGGGCGGCAACTTTTAGTATGAGGTGTGTGGTTGGGGGAACGCTCGCGACGTGGCAACAGCGTAGCTGGGTCGGCGGAGGGGACAGCGCGTTACTTGACATACATAATACATATGCTGTTTGGCCGCTGAGCGTAATGGGGCAGTCCGATGTTGCCAGTTCATTTACCGTATTAGTGTGTGCTTGTCGGTGCACACCATTTGTGCGTGTACGTAGACCAATCCGAAACAAAAGTTTGTACTGTTCGTCGTACTACGCGCAATGGCATTCATGCTAGCGGTACGGTATAACTTTTTGGTGAGATTGTCACCGAACAACGTCCTTAAAAGAGAGGAACCTTGAACAATGTTTGTAGTAAAATGAAAAAAAAAAGATGAAAAAAGAGTTCTTCATGGAGGATCGAACCCGTAACCAGCAGCGTTCGGTTGGACGGAAGACCTTGCTGCCCCGCGTGTTTCTCAAGAACGGTTTGTGAGGGGCGGCAACTTTCTCCCCACCACCGAGCAATCCATTCATTTTCGCTGACTGCAATATCGGCTGGAACGATGATCATGGCCCGCGCGGCTACGCGAAATCTGTAACATCGACAGAGGCGATGATCACGAAATCCTACTCCCGGGCTCGCCGCTACGATTTAGCGCCATGCTTTTGGTATCGCCTAAAACCGGAGCGTTGTGCATCTCCCCACTCATCTCTGTGGCACATCTCCTCATTGGAGGAGGCAGCCATAAGGAAAGGAAGGAAGGAAGTACTCGAGTGAGAATTGTACGGAGAGTTTTTTTTACACACGTTTTGACAAATAAAGTTGATTGAAATATTAATATTTCAATAGTTACTTATAAGTAAATACATACCCGCCAACACCAAGATTATATCGCCAAGCAACAAGTAATCGAGTAAGAATTTTATTTATTTTTTATTTGTTTGTTTGATGTCGCACCAACAGCAATGGTTATTAGCGACACAAGAGTAAGAATTGTACAAACACTTTTTATATAATAATTAAATGCATACCTGCCAATATTAACATTATGTCGATGAAACTCTAAAGTGTTATTCTCTAATTAAATCCCCCAAAAAACACTTACGTGTAAAAAACTACGCCAAGTACAGGTGTGCTGTGTATTCCTCTAATAAAAAGTATTGATATCAGATTATTGAGGCCAAGTACATAAGTCACTACATGTTTGCCTATTATATGATCTAGCACTGGCCCATCATTTTAATTGTAATTTCAAAATTTCCTATAACGTTTTCACTACTCTTTTACATTACTACTGTTTCTCGTAGTTGATTATGAATTAATGATTATTTAATAATGAATAAAACTTTAGCTGATTCCTTATCGAGTACTACTTGGCGGGTCCGTGCAATTCTTGATATAAATTTGCATTCATAATGCCAGTCATTCAACTCAAAACCAATGTCAACTTTCTATATAGAGCTTATTAACGATAACTCGTTAATAATAATCACGGTAAAATCTTAATAACAAACATATAATTTTAGGATACTAGTAGTACGTTCAATGTAAGTACTTTGGAATTTCTGGCACGGACCCGCCAAGTAGTACTCGATAAGGAATCAGCTAAAGTTTTATTCATTATTAAATAATCATTAATTCATAATCAACTACGAGAAACAGTAGTAATGTAAAAGAGTAGTGAAAACGTTATAGGAAATTTTGAAAATACAATTAAAATGATGGGCCAGTGCTAGATCATATAATAGGCAAACATGTAGTGACTTATGTACTTGGCCTCAATAATCTGATATCAATACTTTTTATTAGAGGAATACACAGCACACCTGTACTTGGCGTAGTTTTTTACACGTAAGTGTTTTTTGGGGGATATCACAAGTTTTTGTTGTTCAACGGGACGTAGAAGCTCTAAGCACTGAAATCTATATTGTCACAGATATAAAATGTAAATGCATTATGATGTTGCTAATCAGAAAAATATATTGCGGTGTCGAAAATGTTTAATAGCATATAAATTTAATTTGTAAGTCCCTTTTTCTAGAAATGCATAAAGACATATACAAATTTTTAAAGAAAATGTAATCTTCAATGCATATAAGCGTCGTTAATGGTGTCCAGCTTGTTGAAGCCGTGTGGTAAACGTAAAAGAGGAGAGTGTGCTGCATTATTTCAGGCCTTGTACCTCAGGCCGTGCGAACATCAAAGAGGATACTATAGTTTGAGCGAAGCACCAAAGCTTGTTGCACACTTTTCCGGACTTCTACGTCCGACACCTAGATACAAGAAACTACGGAGCGGAACACCTGGACACCCTGGACTTCCACATCCGACACCTAGATACAGAAAACTATGAAGCGGAATACCTGGACACCCTGGACTTCCACATCCGACACCTAGATACAGAAAACTACGAAGCGGAATACCTGGAAACCCTGGACTTCCACGTCCAACACCTAGATACAGAAAACTACGAAGGGGAATGCCTGGACACCCTGAACTTCCACATCGGACACCTGGACACAGGAAACTACGGAGCGGAATACCTGGACACCCTAGACTTCCACGTCCGCCATTTAGATACAGAAAACTACAAAGCAGAACAGTTGGACAAACTGTTACGAGGAAAAACTGCTACGTTGGACAAACTAAAATACGAGGAACTATGCCGAAGCACACATATACATACACCCATATACGCGCGCTGCACATGAATGCTATTAAAAACAATAATTCTATACTGTTGTGAAAGCAGCCTTATACTAACTGGAAATTCGGTATGAACGGTAGCTTCACGTATAAAGTGTATTTGATTGTGTTGTGTATTCGTAAATTACTAACACCATACAGAGTACAAATAGGTACAGAAGGCACATCAGTCAGCGCCATCTGTTGTGTAAAAAATGCGATGGACGTGCGAAGACGACGACAACGACGACGACGACGACGACGAGGACGACGACGACGACGACGATGACGACGACGACGGAACTGAAATAAAATCATCTCGCTCGCCATCTCAATACGCCCTGATCTCGTATATCGTATTGAACGTGGTGGCAATCAATTCAGGACCCTCAATTCCTATAGTGAATGTATCAATAACTTTTTCTCATGTATAGCGGTTAATAAGATATTTCGTTCCAAACACAGGTATAAGAGTTGACTCAAGTAAAGAGTCTCGGCGAGCTGTGCCCTGTACAGCCGGTTGCCTGTACTTGGCGGGAGACTCGACCGAGTCTCTTGACATGTAAAAGTGTTTAATTGATTAGAGTTATTTGACGGTCTCATAGTTAACCTCTATATTTATGACAATCTTCTATCATCTCTAAATCTAAATCTTGCTTTTGCAATGGATTATCTTAGTTCATTGAAGGTTAGGAACCGATCTTCATGAAATTTTAACCACATATTATACACATAAACAGCTCTCGCCTGAACTACGATCGAATTTAAATTATGATTTTTACTCTTTTTTTGGCCCAAAAACAGTGGAAAAAAACGCATTTTTTGAAATTTTTTTTAAATGTCTTCCATTTTTTTTATTTATTGTTAAAAATTAATATCCATAGTTCGGGCTAGAGCTACCCGCATACTGAATGTAAACAATTTTGATTTTTTCATTTTAGATAAGCCATTATCGAGATATCACCGCGGCCAGCGAACTACTTTTTTTCACGGAGTTACAGTCACCTGCCGTTTTGAAGAATTAGAAGAGTGAAAAAAAATTGTCTATGTACTTTAAGAGTGTATTAGTTAACCTCAATACACTTTTTATAAATATTTATAACAATTCCTTCCTAAAAAAATTAATGAAAATAGTCTTTTTTTTGACCGCCTAAACGAGAATGATCCCTTAAGTCATCACTTTAAACACGAAGACCTTTCTTAAAAGATTACATTAATGAAATGCTTGCCACTGTTGAGAGGTTTTAACGGTACCTTTTATTAAATTTAATTGTTTGGTTAATTCTGTCCACTTCTTTTGTGCTTCATCTTTGCCGTTAACAATGGAAAATTTGCCCTCTGCAAGGCCTTTATTTAGCAGAAAAAAGTCGAGCATCTTTAAAATTTGTTGCTCAGACGATCGGACACGTCGTATTTTCTTCCTGTACAATAATCGATATTTGAAATTTATTTTTACTTATATTTATATATATTTTATATGATGAAAGAAAGATAGTCACATTTTAAGATCTGTCATATTAAACGTTTCCTTGTTCGTTTGCTTATATTTAAAAATGGCGCAATATTTTTTTCTGAAGTTTTCACGTGTTCACAAATTCCTCTAGATATCACTACAATTTGGTTAGGGATAGCCCAAGAGAGCAACGTTGCCAATGAATGGATATCGAATTTTGTCGCTGCCTTCGAACAAGATTTTTCATCGATAATTATCGATAGAAGGAAGTTACAGAATCACCCAACGGTGGTAGCGACGCTCGCGCAAGCGACGACTATCGTTAGTTAACGATATCGAGAATTGTCGGTTGAGAGTTACAGAATCCCGCCACTGGTATACTTCTACCATGATATGACCGTCCCGCGTAAAATGCACCAAATACGTTTTTTGCTTATTTTATTGAAATAACGATCCGACAAATATACTAATTGGATTATTTGTGGCCTACAAACGAGACCGCATCGATTGGCCACGTGATAAACAAAGATAGATAAAAAAATAAAAAAATTTCGGCCTATTTCACGTACTTTTTTATTTTTTTAATAAACCGTTATCGACAAACGTTTTAATTAATCCTACAAATAGCTACAAACGATCTGTAGCCGCTAGTGAAACCGTTGAGTGTAGATAGTATAGAGGTGCGGAGGACGTGACCTACGGGAAGTTAGCATTGTAACATTAACTTTTTGAACTGTTTTTGTTGTCAAATAATTGTTGGTTTTATGGTGGTTTTTGGTGGATCAGTTAAAAAATTTTGTGGTTGCCCATTTTTCTGGAAAATGGAAAATAAAATTTGGATTGTGAAGTTAGCCCCAGAAGTTTTATTTTTTATAAAAAAATTTTTGTTTGTATGGAATCGATGCCAAATTTTTTGGCGGTCACGAATTACCTAATTATAAAATTTGGTAGTAAGTGGTTTCGTTGAAAATAAAAAAACAAAACCGTCCGCGCATCTGTGAAATATGAAGTTAGCCCCAAAAGTTTTATTTATCAAAAAAATAATTTTGTTGAGTTTAAACGATGCCAAATTTTTTGGCAGTAACGGATTACCTAATTACCCAATTTGATGGTACGCGGTTTCGTTGGAAAAAATGCCGTACGTACATCTGTGGAGTGTGAAGTTAGCCCCAAGAACTTTATTTAAAAGACAAAAACGGATTTGGGTGCATTCGATGCCAAGTTTTTTGGTGGTCAAGGATTACGAGATTATAGAATTTGGTGGTAACCGGTTTTGTTAAAAAAAATAATACTATAATTATTAATTAAATTATCTATTTAGTTCAGAGGTATAGTTAATGCGGTTTTTGATCCGTGTATGTAAAAAAGGAAATTCGGTTCCACGAGAGTAGATAAACGAAATAAAACCGCCAATCGTCTCTGAGTAGATTATTGGATTATAGTTTCTGTTACCGATTAGTGTGTAAGCTGTTTAGCATTTCATTAAGACCATGTGAAATACCCGATTTGCGCAGACAAGGATAATAAAAACTGTAATCAACTTTTTTCACGAACTTTAGCGTGTATGATAGAAGAAAAAGTTTCATCGAAAGCGAATAACATCTTAACAGTGAATGGAAGTTTTATTTTGACCGCATAAGCTAAATCCGTGAGCAAAGTTGATTACAATTTGGATTACCGACTTAGATATTTCATATGCTCTTAAGATGATGTTCTTCATGTCGTTTCCCTCGTTCTCTTTCTCTCCCTCTCAGATTGTTATAAACTCGAAGTAAATAACTGAATTTTCCCAAATCAAGTTTCTCCGCCACGATTGATCGTACGGATAAAAGACGAGAACGGTGGATTACAAAATTCTGAGATGCAGTCAAGTGTTTTTATATGGAGTTCCGTTGTGACCATCAGCGCGTGCGGATGTCTATACTTACCTGTGCTACTTACTATCGCAAAAGTCGCCGCCTTCATCGCTTTGTGGGCAGACTTCCTGCTTCTGAGCTTGTGGTTTAGGGCAAGGTACCATCCTTCCTTTATTTTCCTAATTCCTTTATTTTAAAATACTAAAATAATACATAGGTCCAGAACTCTAACCTATCGCAACTGCCGCCATTTTTTGGCGGCAACCACGTGTTAACCTCAAGTCCCGCTTGCTGCTTTAACAATAACATATCATCACGCTTTCTTACGCCTTCTTATTGCTGTTTATTTGCCACTTTATCTATTTCTAATTTCTTTTTCACTCTTTTTCTCGTCCTTGACTCTTCCTATCGACGTGAGCGGCATAGGACAGTCCGGCCGCCCACGGCCGGACATGTCTCTTGTCGACATGGAGCTGGAGCTAGACCCGGGTCCGCTGCCTTCTCCAGGAACAGTGGTCTCTGAAACCGATAATGATATCTCTCAGGCTCTATCTTCTTTACAGAGTGAAGCTTTCCCGGCTGACTCTACAAACCCTCTAAATTCTCTACCTAGAAGTGACTTCCAGACAGTAGCTCGCAAGGGTAAGTCAAAACATAACCCTCTCAAGCGTAATAGTGAGGCTGTCCTTGATGAGGATGAATCTCTGAAGAATCCTAAAACAAAAGTAGTCCCAGTCGTTGTAGCCAGTCAGCCAACTCAAATTAATGTGAGTGCGAAAAACGCTGGTAATCCTCATGCAGCACCTACTGCCACAAACAGTCAATCCGTTCATCTGCCTGCTGAACATCCTCTCAGTCAAGCTCTGAAAAACAGATATAGTAAAGATCACTATGGCCCTTATGTCTTGACCGTCCAGCCTCATAACCCCAGCTCGTCAACCAACTTGCATCCTTTGACTGTGGGTCGCAATATCCACAGCTTGGTGGGTGACAAGTTGCAAGAAACAACTAGAACAGGGAAGAACCGCTTTAAAGTTAGAGTTAGCACTGCTGATGCAGCGAACAAATTGGTTTCAAATTCTAACCTTCAAAAATTTAACTTGATTGCTTTCATCCCATCTAACCAGATAATGAAACAGGGCATTATCCGCAATATCCCGACTGATCTTTCAACTGATAATATTGTTGCAGGTTCCTCAGCATCTGCAAAAATAGTTGCAGCAAAACGCTTTGATAGAAAAACCATGGTTGATGGTACATCCAAATACATTCCTACTCGCACTCTGCTCATCACATTCGAGGGCCAATCTCTGCCCACTCACCTTTACTTGTTTAGTGTGCGATATGAGGTCAGCCCCTTTGTTCCTTCCATTAGAATGTGCACCAATTGTCATCGATTCGGTCACACCTCACAGGTTTGTCGCAGCCCCACACGTTGCATTCGATGCGGCCAAGCATCACACCAGGACGCAGCCCAATGCCCAAAAGCTGAGGGCTCTTCTTCATGCTTAAATTGTGGTGGTGATCACCTACCCACAGACCTAGCTTGTCCTGAAAGATCTATCCAAAAGAAAATTCTCATATTATCAGCTGACAGGAACATTCCAATTAAAGAGGCCGCGACCCTGATAAAACATGGTGGCTCCTCCTCCCCAGTGCCGCTCAACTCTGCACATTCTCCTCGATTTGATTTTTCTGAATATCCCAGCCTTAGGGATATACCTTTAACAAACGAGGCAACAGCGACTTACCACTCTCACTCTGCTACAAGGGCTCCAACCCCTTCCTATGCGTCAGCGTCCACGCTTCCTCTTAAGTCTTCAACACGTCGCTCCTCACTGCCTAATCCAGCTATTAGGGCTTCCACTCCCAAACTAATTCGTGCATCAACCTCGGCTGAACTCCCGCACACGCAAGAACCTCGCATCCCATCTCGTAATGGTGTCGCCTTACGTTCCTGCACTCCTAGTCCTCTTCCGACCACCCCCAACGTTAACCCTGAATACATTGAAAATGCCATCTCCACTCTCGAATCTCTTCTCAGCTCAGCTACTCTCATCCTAGAACAATTTGCTCCTCAACTCCAACGCCTTGAAAAGTTGGACAACTTACTTGATAAACTCTCTAACATTGATTTCAGCAGTCTCACCTGCGTTCAACCGTGAAGCCCCAACATCCAATATCCTCCAATCCTCTACGACATTTCCATTCCATTTCCTCCTTTCCACTCGCTCCTCTCCAATCCGTTCTTACCATATCCTGCATGATAATCAAAGACTCCCTGAATATCCTACACTGGAACTGCCGTAGTCTTAGGAATAAAGTAGGGGATCTTTTCAACATCTCCTCAAACTATGACGTAATCATTCTTCTAGAAACCTGGCTTTCTCCAGGCAAATCCTTTTCCCTAAAAAATTTCAACATCATTAGAAAAGACAGGCCCTCCAACAAGGGTGGTGGCATAGTCATTTGTATCGGGAAACACTTAGCCTTTAAAAGAATCAATAATGTATTTTACAAACCGTATCACTTTGAGTCACTAGCTATTTCCATCTCTCTCTCCTCTAATCCCTTGACCATAGTCGCAGCCTATAGAATCCCCGGATCCTCATTTGGCTCCCACGCAAACGATTGGATGTACTTCTTTAATTCTCTTCCCAACCAAAATGTCTTCATAGGTGGCGACTTCAATTGCCACCACGAAGCCTAGGGCTCTCCCCACGCTTGCTCAACGGGCAACCTCCTTCACTCACACTTACTAAATGGCAATTTGGTTCTCTTAAATGATGGGTCACCAACTTTCCTCAACAGACCAGATCAACGACCCTTTTGTTTAGACTTAACTCTAGTTTCTAAAAACATCGCTCCCCTGTCCACATGGAAAGTTCTAAAAGATTCCCTGGGTAGTGATCACCTCCCCATCTCAACTTCACTCAATGTCCACATCCCAAATCACAACTTCTTTAACCACAAATTCAGACTCAAGAACATAGACTGGCCAACATTTACTACCAACCTTCGCGACTCTCAAATTTTCTCACCGTTTGGTCCCACATTTCTGGCTCCACCTATAGCTGCACCTCCTTCTTCTTCTAGCCCTTGTTTTCCACAGGACGCTTTAAGCAGATATGACACCATCGTTGACACCATCACCAACTCGGTTATTGAGGCTTGTCCCAACGCTATCCCTGACTCCAACTCTTCAACAAACCCAACGAGAAAAAAAGGCAATTCTCCTTGGTGGAATGCCAGCTGCGATGCGGCTGTTCGTTTCAGGAAACAAGCCCTCCGTCACCTCCGCCGTTCATATAACCACGCGAACTTCTTAGCCTATAAAAAAGCAGACGCTTCAGCAAAACGTACCTTCGCGCTAGCTAAGAAAGAATCCTGGAGATCCTTCTGCGAATCGATATCACCCACCTCCTCCATCTCTTCGGTCTGGAATCAAGTCAAAAGATATCGCCATAGGCAGCTCAATCCAGATCCACCTTGCTCATCGGACATCGAGGTCGTGAACAAGCTTCAAGAGTTAGCAGAGTCCATCTGCCCAAACTCAGTGCTTCATAACTGCTTCCCACCTGCACACCTCTTTAAAAAATCCCTCTTTCTTGAAGAACCCTTCACGATGACAGAACTTGAGCTTGCCATTGAAAGACTTAAGCGCAAGTCATCCCCGGGTCTTGACAGGATTAGCAATGACATCATTTACAGGTTACCTCACAATGTTCGCCTTGCTCTTCTAGCTGTCTTCAACGACTTCCTTAGAGTATCCATATTCCCTGAAAGATGGAACCAATTTCTTCTGTTCTTCATCCCCAAATCAACCCCAGGCAAATTTCGCCCTATAGCCTTAGCTTCATGCTTACTCAAATTGTTTGAACGTCTTCTCCTTGCCAGACTGTCGTGGTGGGTAGAACACCACTCTCTTCTCCCACCTTCACAATTCGGTTTTCGCAAAGCCAGATCCACCACCGATAATATGGTCTTACTATCATCTGAAATCTATAATGGTTTCGCTGAGGATGAATTCATAGTCGCAGTCTTCGTTGACATCATGGGGGCGTTCGACGAAGTCATCCCTTCTATCCTAATCCAGGATTTGTGCTCTTTAGGCATTCCAGAATCTATTTGCAGGTTTATCTACCATATTATAGCTGAAAGGAACATATTTTTCAAAATTAACGGAAGTCTATGCGGCCCAAGGACATCCCATAAGGGCTTACCCCAAGGCCTTACTCTCAGCCCTATTCTCTTCTCTCTATATATAAGAGAACTTAACAATTACCTTCACCCACAATGCACTGCTACGCAGTTTGCGGACGATGTCCTAATTCTGTCGAGATCCAAAAACTTAGTTGATTGCATCAACAACGTCCAATCCAGCGTCAACTCCATCTGTGCTTATCTGAGAAACAAGGGTTTGTTTATATCTCCCGCTAAAACTAAACTAGTCGTCTTTTCTAAAAGGAGAAAGGACTTCTCTGACTATTCTATTAGGATTGGTTCTGACCGGGTTTACGCTTCCAATGAAGTTAGGTACTTGGGCATGAGCTTTGACAGAAAGCTGAACTGGAACTCCCACCTCAAATCTGTCACCAACAAATGCAATAGGTTGCTTAACATCTTCAAAGCCCTCAGAACCACATGGTGGGGCGCGCATCCTTCAACTCTTCTTATCCTATACAAATCCTTAATTAGAAGTGCAATAGAATATGGCTGTCAAGCTCTACTACCTTCTGATAATAGTATCTTCACGAAGTTAAACAGAATCCAATATAGTGCCCTCCGGCTGGCACTAGGTCTTAGGATGTCCACCCCCATCCGCGTTCAGCTTGCTGAAACCAAAGAACCACCCTTACTTACTCGTTTCAAACAGCTTACAAAAAAGTACATATTAAATGTCTATCTCACTCTAACCACCCAGTCATTCCGCTACTTTCAAACTTACTACACCTACCGTACAACTGCAGAACCTTCAAGATCAAGCAAAACTACATTCTCTATAAAGCCTTCTCTGCTGCCCGAAATCACACCGGCATAATCTATAACTCCCCTAGCCCTCTTCCCTACCACTTTGACTATGCGATTCAGCTCTTCTCTCCAGAAATCAGTTTACTGGAAGGTCTGTCCATTCAGAACTCCAAAGACCCGCCAATTGAATTCGACAGTTGTTCCTTCATTCATCCCACTGCTTCTTCACTGATGGTTCAAAAACCCCAAACAGCCCTCATACTGGCCTCAGTGTCTTCTGCCCTTCTTTAGGCATATACTTCCAGGGCAAAATTGATTGCCATGCCTCAATCTTTTCCGCAGAAGCCTTTGTGTTAAGTTTAATCACTTTAATAGCGTTTTATGCAAGTAAGTTTAAGGATTTAAAATAGCAAGTTGTGAACGCGCCCAAAAAGATTGTACGAATTAGCATTGGCACGCAGTGACATGCGCAGAACAAAAAAAAGTCAGTCAGTCAGGCAGCTAGCATTTTAAGTTAAGAAGAGACGAGAACGACTTATAACAGAATCGATCCTATTAGTCTGCATCTAACAGAATCCAGTGTCAGGAAAACGTTAGAACGAAAATATTGATATTAATCCTATAGTATATATCAACATAACAATAAAAGGCGCCTTTTCTTCCTTTTTATTCTCATTTTTATTGTCGAGAATCTTAATAAACAAGCAAGTTAAATACACAAATCAAAAGTGTACTTAATATACTCTCGATACCCACTTCCAAGCAACAACACTTTGCAATTCTCCACGCGGTGTACTTCATCCTAGACAGAAAGCTACCTTCGTCAGCCATCTTCTCGGACTCTCAGAGTGTCTTAAATGCTCTCCAATCGTTTAGGCTTGAACAGTCTCACTCGTATATCATCTACCTCATCAAGGAAAAACTCGGACAAGCATCTCTAAATAATCAATTTGTTCGCATCTTTTGGATACCGGGCCACTCAAACCTCCAGGGGAATGAGACGGCAGACCTCCTTGCCAAACAAGCCATCACTGTTGGCTCTTTCTTGAATCACAGTCTTCCATACACTGATCTTCTCTCTACGGTCTCCACTTGGGCATCAAAATCCTGCTTGGCATTCTACTCCAATCACCAAGACGGAAAGGGCCTCTTCTATTTCGATCATTGTTATTCTATATCTAAATCACCCTGGTTCTTTAACGTAAAACTTAACCGCTCTATTATAACTACCTTCAACAGAATCAGATCGAATCATCACTCTCTGGCCGAAAGTCTTTTCCGGAAAAACATCATAGGCTCCGACCTGTGCCCGTGCGGGGACTGCTCCGAAACGGTTGACCATGTTCTATGGCGCTGTTGCCGTTTTTCGCACCTTAGGCCTGGTCTCCTCCTCTCCATTCGCAAAGCTAAGCTCCCAATTACTTATTCGATTGCTTCTTACCTTAAATCAATGCATCCCAAGATACTAAAAATCTTACACCGCTTCTTCACTGACGCCAACTTATCCATTTAAATTAACCTACCCTTGCTCAAAGTCACTACAAAACTGTCATAATTATACAACTTTCTTTCTAATGCTTGCCCTAAGCTGTCGCCTATACTTGCTTGCTTGCTTGCTCTAACAATATCGCTCCAATCCCATTCCCAACTTCTCCCTTCTCCACTGGCTCCCTTGCCTGAGACTTCCTCCCAAGGGGGGTCTGTGAGCCTCCGGCTCTGGTCGCTTGGAGCGCCTCGGTGACTTGTCACCGTGGCATTCCTCACTGTGTTCTAGATCGCCGTGGGATATCACGTCAGACGCCCTCCTGTAGCACATATTTATATTACTAAAAACCTGTGGCCGCTTGTAAAGGTTAACTCCCAACTGGTGCCAACATTATAAAGAAGAAGAAGAAGAAGAAGAAGTGTTTTTATCTTTTGTCTGAAAGATAACCTGCGAAGCAGAAATGCATTACAAATCAGGGGGTAGACACTCAGATGCTCCCCACTCCTTCTTATTTGTCAGCAGCTATTCCGACCTTTTTTCAGCCAACCTAACGAGAATGAATTTTTTGTTTCACGAATATGGTAGCAGTGCGTAGCTGTTGAGACATTTTCTGCGACGCAAGCTGCTACAAGCTGCCGCAGGATGGCAGCATAGCAACAATCTGTAGCAATGTGCTGTTAGCGGGATCATGTCAGTGATGCCAGGAAAGATGGCCGAAGAAATCCCGCAGTGAGCTGATTACAGTGAGCATACGTGGACGTTTCTACGCGATCGGTGTTTAGCCGGATTCGACGAAGCCGAAAGTGCGTCTCGGAAGGTACCAAAACCTAACAGTGTTTTGAAAACAGCGACGTGTTTATTGTGTTTTAGTGCAACCATTGACAATTGTTTTATATCCTACTCAACAACATACTTTTATGGGAAATATTAATCTTTGAATTTGTCTAATAGACTAGCTACCTTAATATGCTAATATAGCTTAGTTAATTATTTTTCCATAATTCTGAATACAGAATCACTGTTTTCATTGTACCATGTGAATATGAATAAATAATATTGAAAAATAAATTACTACTCTTTCTTTGAAAATACCTCACTATGATATTCAAGCAATTTCGTTAAAATTATCCTACTTTACCCATGGAGCTAACCGCGCCACGTTTCAAATAACTCAAGATACCAACATAAGGGGGCTATATTTCATTTCATGGTTTGGCTTCGTGATGTTGGTTAAACATTGCTAAGAATGGCTCTCAGCCAATCAGCGTTCTTAGTCTGTCTGACAAATAACTCGGTCACTTTTAGCATTGAGTGTCATCCCCCTGTTACAAATCATTTGTCGAACCGAGGAGTAGCACATCATTTTACAACGATGTGAAATTTATATGGGTGAAACACATTGAAAGTATATTTACAACATTATGAAATGAATACTAATAAGCATTTTTAAACATTATTGTAAATTATTGTCCTTTATTTAAAAAAGTCTATAATATAGTCGTTATTTGATCTACAAAGTTTGCTAAAACGAGGTCAGATATTATGTTCTGTAGATGAAGAAAAGTAGTTCACAGCATCCCAAACAGACTATAAAATAAGTGGTAATAAAGCTGCTTATGTCTATTTTTTCAGAGATAACTGTGTAAACTAAGAACACAGAAAGTCTGTGTGGAGCTCTTAATTACAGGTTATTTTGCTCGACAAGTATCTATATAACCAAATCTATTAACATTAACAAATAAGTGTTATAAGATTTTCAAGCATATTCGACTTTGCCAGTGTGTCAATCTCAGAAAGAAATAGATATGACAGTAAATTAAGAAAAAGATGCAAAAGACTGCACCCACTGTCTTTGCAGTAATATTGGATATTGTTTTATACATGGTCATGGAGCTAATCGGATGTTGCTTGTTTCTCAATTGGTGCCATAAGAATTTGGGCATAGAAACACCAAAATGATTAACAAAAAGTGTATTGAATTTCCTCTGCCAAACATATTAGGTTAAAAGCAATAAAGTTAATATTGCTTCTAATTTAATTTAATTTGTTTATTACAGATAATGAAACAAATGCCAGTTGAATGTTCTAAAATTTTGATTTTACAGCGTATTAACTTCTGATAGACTTTATCACATTAAATGTTATTCCAAGTTTCCAGTATATTTCTCATACAGAAGCTCAATGCAAATGACGCTGCCTGTACCAGCCAAGTTTCCTGCAGTATCGCTGTGCTTGTCTATAAATACTGCATTAGGAATAGTGCAGCAAATATTAACCCTCTAGTCTCTATGAAATAGAATCAAAAGAGGGATGTAAAATTCTTAAAAAGGCATATAAAGAAATAAGATCACTTTTTACATTTTGAGTTTATAATGATCAGAATGAGGTTAAGGAAAAGATTTGCATTAGCATAAAGTGACGCACCGATATGACAAACTGGAGCACTGACATTGATAACTTACTACATATAAAATCTGTAATGTAATACTGAAAACTAACAGATGTGGAGCTTATTTTCCGAAATGAGGAATTCACTTGAAATGGAGCACATGGCATTGCTCCAACCTATGTTATAAACGTGGCACAATAAAACCAATGAGGTACCACAATATTCAAGCTACAGAAACTACTAAAGCTACTAAATCACAATCCTTTACTAGAAAATAAGAAATTTAGATAGGCCGCAACTGGAACCACTGATTAAACTGAAAACGTAGTCACTTGGTTCATCCCTCGGACACAATACGAGAATGATGAATTGCAGCATTGTAAGAAGTACTTGATTATTATTTGGTTACCACCAAATTCTATAATCTCGTAATCTTTGACCACCAAAAAACTTGGCATCAAATGCACCCAAACCCGTTTTTGTCTTTTAAATGAAGTTCTTGGGGCTAACTTCACACCCCACAGATGTACGTACAGCATTTTTTCCAACGAAACCGCGTACCATCAAATTGGGTAATTAGGTAATCCGTTACTGTCAAAAAATTTGGCATCGTTTAAACTCAAAAAAATAATTTTTTTGATAAATAAAACTTTTGGGGCTAACTTCATATTTCACAGATGCGCGTACGGTTTTGTTTTTTTTTGTTTTTAACGAAACCACTTACCACCAAATTTTGTAATTAGGTAATTCGTGACCGCCAAAAAATTTGGCATCGAATTATACTCAAAATAATACATTTTTTGAAAAATAAGACTTTTGGGGCTAAATTCACATTTCACAGGTGTGCGTACGGTTTTTTTTTTGTTTTTAACGAAACCACTTACCACCAAATTTTGTAATTAGGTAATTCGTGACCGCCAAAAAATTTGGCATCGAATTATACTCAAAATAATAACTTTTTTGAAAAATAAGACTTTTGGGGCTAAATTCACATTTCACAGGCGTGCGTACGGTTTTTTTTTGTTTTTAACGAAACCACTTACCACCAAATTTTATAATTAGGTAATTCGTGACCGCCAAAAAATTTGGCATCGATTCCATACAAAAAAAAATTTTTTTTATAAAAAATAAGACTTTTGGGGCTAACTTCACAATCCAAATTTTATTTTCCATTTTCCAGAAAAATGGGCAACCACCAAATTTTTTAACTGATCTACCAAAAACCACCATAAAACCAATAATTATTTGACAAAAAAAGTTCAAAAAGTAAATATTACAATGCTAACTTCACGTAGGTGACCGTGGGCCCGAAACTGACTTGAGGGACTCTAAGGGTCATTTGGTTACAGTGAGGCTTGTGACTAAAAGTTAAAATGCACCTTGCTCCTTTAAAACGAATATCCCCATCGCTGAAAATTGGGCGAGTTGCAAGGCCTGTATGTAGCCCGCGGTCAACCCCTTGCTCCCTCAGCGGTGTTTCTACTGAATATACCCTATGATTCAGAGCGTCCATTGCCAATTGCAGTTAGGTGCAAATACAATTGCGTGCTTTATACAATTTATAAAAAATTTATTATTTGTATTAATTAGTAAAGTTATTAATGAGTTCAAACATTTTTAATAAATTTCCTAATGAAATAAACACTAATGTCTTTAAAAATAATTGTTTTTTAATCTAAGCGAATATTTTCTCTTCACGACGTTTCTTTGTAACGACAGTTCCTGGTTTATGCTGTGCATCTGGATGATTGAGTAACTCTGGAGGACATGTAGAAATGGGACTAGAAAGTATCGTTTGCTTTAAATCATAGAATAGATGACTATCGTCCTTCGTACAGAAAGAAATAGCAAGACCAGCTTTGCCGGCGCGTCCAGTTCGACCAATACGATGAGTGTAATCTACAAGAGAATAGCAGCCAGATCATAATTTAATTATTCATAAGTAAATGTAATGCTTTATAAATTAATATTATGGAATGATTGTATTACCTTCAATAGTCTTAGCCATATCGTAATTGATAACCATAGAGACATCCTTGATATCGATACCACGTCCCGCCACATCAGTTGCAACAAGAATATCCTTAGAGCCACTCTTTAATGATGCTAAAGCGTACTCTCTTTGTTCTTGGCCTTTACCACCATGAAGAGTGCAAGCATTGTACTGTGAAAAATAAAACGTTAAATTATATATACCAAGTGTGGTAAAAGCCAAGTATCCAAAATAAGAGGTACTGACTCCCAATTTCTCTAATCCTCTAGCAAGAACGTCAGCGCCTTTCTTTTGATTAACGAAAATAATAACAGGTGGTTCCACTCCTCTACTAAGAATCTCCATAAGTTTACGTCGCTTATCCGCTTCTCCCATAATATGTACGATTTGTTCTGTACGTTCAGTTGGTTTACCAACAGAACCAATGTACACTACAGCAGGTCTTCTCAAATAGGTTCTGGCGAGTCGTTCAACTGCGGGAGGCATAGTTGCTGTGAACATTACTGTCTGTAACCAAATGAAAATAAGATTATAAAAAAAAAAAATAAGTAAAAGTTTTATAATATACTACATTTTTTTGTCAATATCAATACTTTTTTGAAATTCTAAAATTAATTTATATTGTACCTGTCGGTATTTTTTTTTTGTATTGTAATTAGCAAGGAGCTTCTCTTCATTTTCAGCATCTTCATTGTCAGGCTTTAGATTTGTAACTGGCATATATTCTAGAATCTTTTGTACATCAGGCTCAAATCCCATATCTATCATTCTGTCGGCTTCATCGAGGACAATGTACGTACACTGATTAAGTACCAAATATCTATTTTCTAGGACATCGATTAATCTTCCAGGTGTAGCTATTACAATCTATAAAAAGAACATATTTTACATTCTATGTGAAGATTTAATAGAGACTATATTACAAGTCTACCAAGACTCTGCAAGTTATGCTCACTTCGCAACCCATTCTCAACCTAAATCCTTGTTCTTCTCTAGAAAGACCACCAACCACAACAACGGTTCTGATACCCAGAGGTTGGCCAAATTTATTGGTTTCCTCCTCAATTTGTTGAGCCAACTCACTAAAAAATTCATGATGCTTATGAGAAAAGTTCGTTAGTTTTAATTTACTGTTCTTACCGTGTTGGTGCAAGTATTATACTGTAAGGACCCTGGTCGGCTTCTTCTAAACGTTCGATTTTTGGTAAACTGGTAATCCACAATAGAAGCGGAATTAAGAAGGCTAACGTTTTGCCTGAACCAGTTTCTGCTACACCGATAATATCACGATTTTGTAAACCAATGGGAATTGCTTGTCTCTGTATAGGGGTCAGATCTTTATACCCAACTTTATCAATAATATCTAAAATTTCCTTGGGAAACCCAGACTCCTTCCAAGATCTAATAGGATCTGGAATGCGACCACCTTTTATAGTTATATTATAATCTTCTCTAAAAATACGCCAATCTCGTTCTGTCATTTCACCCAATGCTTTCTCCGACCAGTGACGATCATCCCACTTTTGTTTTTCCTCTTTCCGCTTGACTTTCTTCAAACGCATTCTATTTAAGTAAAAGAAAAAAAAACTGAATAATCTGAAACTTCCATATCGCTAAATAAAGGATATTACTTTTCCTGTTCCTTTTCAGCCTCCGTTCTTCTTTTTTCTAAGAGTTCTCCATAAAATTTACTTTGATCCCGTTTTTGTGCTTTAATATCTATACCAGCTAGGTTTCCTCTTCCAAAAAATTGAACCTGATGTCTTTCTTTGTAGATACTATTGTAGTCCACTGAAGTATCTTCTGAGGTGTCCCAGTCAAAAACAAATTTTCTGTCATTTAATCTCCTCACTCTGCGCTTCTTTTTAATGAGACCTAAGTAGCGCTCCTTAATTGCTTCAACTTCCTTTTCTTTATCTTTGTCTTTTTCTTCTTCTCTTTGTCGCTGTCCTTCTCGACGTCTATAAATTGAAAAAATATCAAAAAAACTATAATTACGAATAATATATTATTTAACTATACCAATAACTATATCAATACAAACCTGTCTCTTTCATCCCATTCTCGTGGTTCCTTAGGAAAGGTAGAACCTTCAACTTGAATATTGAATTTTCGGTCTTGTTCCTGCTGCTTCCTGATATTATCTACTATCTGTTGTCGTTTTTGCAACGCTAAGGCAATACGTTCTTCTTTAGTTAGGAATTTTGGCTTTGCTCTTGCTTCTTCTTCAGCTTTTTTTTTAGCTAATAATTCTTCCAAACTCAATGGCTCTTTTTTCGAATTTTTCAAATTCTCCCCATATTCCTGTTCCTCTTTTTTTGATTCAACTTTTGATTCTTGTTTGCTTTCATCATCTAACACAAATATAGGACTTGATTTCTGTTTTTTTTCATCTTTTAATTTATCCTTGGTATCCCTCCTTTCTTTTAATCTATCTGGATCATGATCACGTGACCTGTCCCTTTCACGAGAACGTTCTCTTGATCGGGAACGTTTTCTATCTTTCTTACGATCCTTTGATCTACTTCTAGAGCGTCTCCGATCTCTACGCTCACGATCTCGTTCTCGGTCACGATCTCTCTCCCGAGATCTGCTTCGTCTTCCAGGTTTTTTGTCATGTACCATCGTTATCTAAAATAAAACACCACAATTGACAATTCAATAGATCTGTTTTCATTAACTACACTTTCTGTACTTTTGAAAAAGTGCAAACTCTCGTTGGTTACTTCAAAATATCATCCAATACAAAAGTTGCACTTTTTGAAAAGTGCAAAAAGTATAGGCAACGAGAACAAACCTATTGACACACTTTAGTGTATACTATTTTATTACCAATCGATCTGTTCTCGTTACCTAAACTTTCTGTACTTTCTGAAAAGTGCAGAAAGTTTAGGTAATGAGAACAAACCTATTAAGGGGATTGGAGAGTACGTAACATCAAAGTGGAATATCATAATTTACATGAATGTAATAATAAATTATTATGCAAATGCAATGCACGTATATTATATATTTACATGCATTACGAGTGTTATTTCTGGAATTATCAAACTTATACTTAAGACACACACACTCCCTTTTGATGAAGATAGTGCACAGTTGCACACAATTTAGGATCTTTGAGATTGGAAATTCAAAATTGCTGTTAACATTCTTTACTTGCCGTCTACAGCTGTACTAATCCAATCTTATTTGAATTACATTTACTTCACTAAACTTGCGCTTTTACTGAACTATTTAAAACAGGACGATGAAGATATTTCATAGTAGACATATAACAATACCCTTCCTTCCTTTCCTTATGGCTGCCTCCATGGAGCCTAGAGTAGAGGACGAACGTAATGCTATTAGAGATGGGCGATGTTTATTCGATGTTCTAAGAATCGATGTTTTTCTGCGTTGCATCGATTATTTAAGACCGATGTTTTTGAGCGTCGATTCATCGAACCAAAATCGATTATTAAGGAACATAATCGATGTTTGCTAATCTAGCTTTACCTTTACGGCGCAGACGCAGTGGGCCTTCTTTAATGCCGGCAGAATGCTGGTTCGAACTGGTTTGAACTTGGTTTAGATCACGTTTAGATCGTTGAAACTCTTGTTAATTTAAAACTTAAATATTTTTATTAAGTGTTTAGCTGTATTTGCTGTTTGGCCTTTGGCGTGTTACGGACAACGGAGTTGGAGGGGAGACTCAAGAGTGCGAGTATAGATTATGGAGAATTTACGGAAAATCGCAAATGTACGGTTTCAAAATCCGTACGTTATTTTAAGCTTTGGCTTCCTCATAAATGAATCTTTATTTAATAATGAACCGCGAAATTTCAAATTGCTCTAAAATTATATCCGCTTGGCCGATCTTCGCCAAATTTCATATGTATTACGGCTAGATGATATTCCATACTTGCAGAGAATTGCGGTTTGATTCGTTGAAGTAAGAACTAGTTACAACGATAAAGATGATTTTTCGAAAAATTCGAAATATAAAATCAAAACTTCAAGAACTATTTAGAAGAGTATCACAAAATTTGCGATCGCTAAAGTGATAACGTCTTTTTCTAGGGAATTTGAAAACGACATAAAATCGGACCTGCAGGTTCAATTATGACGAAAAATATAGTCAATGAAGGGATTATAGAGCTGCACATTCCTGCAAAACTTGGGGGCTGTAACTAAAACCGTTCTCGAGTTATACACGTTTGAATTTTGGGAGGCCATTACACACACACACATACATCCGGATATTTTCTCCAAATGTGTTTTCTCGAGGTTTCGGTATATTCTGAACATGGTGACATGAAAATCTCGAAAGAAAAATTTTCCACCGTCACATAGCTTCCTCTATGAGAAAGTAAAATGAACAATTGCGTTTTCATACAGCGTTTGAATTAGTGCGCGCTTTCTTTGATTCGACGATGCATCGATAATTATCGATGTTTTGGAAAATAAATCGATTTGAAAACATCGATCTGTTTTTAAATCGATTATTTTAGCATCGATGCTTTTTTTGAACATCGCCCATCTCTAAATGCTATGCAGAGATGAGTGGGGAGATGCACAACGCTCCGGTTTTAGGCGATACCAAAAGCATGGCGCTAAATCGTAGCGGCGAGTCCGGGAGTAGGATTTCGTGTTCATCGCCTCTGTCGATGTTACAGATTTCGCGTAGCCGCGCGGGACCGTCGGGAAGTTAGCGCGGGAAAATAAAAATTTGTATGTTTATAATGCTTAAAAAATTGCTCCTTAAATGCTCCACATGTTTCCGTAATTGCTCCACTGCTACTATGCAGTGATTAATAAATATTCATTAAAACAGAAAATTTTTATTTTTATTGAAATTCCAAATAACCGAGCAGATTTTCATATGAGTTTCTTGATGAATTAATTGCTCCCGATTTGCTCCCAATTGCTCCACAATTAGTTTTTTATTTAATTAAAGTATCTTTAAATAATAAGTAAAATTTGATTTTCACTTAGCTCGATGGCAAACGTGAACATTATAATTGGTTTGCGAACACACCTATGACAACTCCGTTCTCAGATCAGCCGAGAGTGCGCGAACATCGTTGCCTCGGTTCATTTTCGAACACACTTGGTCAATTCAGGATTGGTCAATTCCTTTAGATCAGTATTAACTAAAGCGGTTTAAGACCACCTCCGTGAACTTGGCCGGCACATTTTGACTTTTTAACTTTTTCTTTTGCAGATCGTTTGTAGGTCGTTTGTAGGTATTTGTTGGATTAATTAAAACATTTGTTGGTTAACGGTTTATTAAAAAAATAAAAAATAAAAAAGTACGTGAAGTTGGCCGTAATTTTTTTATTTTTTCATCTATCTTTGTTTTTCACGTGGCCAATCGATGCGGAATCGTTTGTAGGTACCGAATAAACTAATTAAAACATTTATTAGATGACGATTTTGCTTAAAATAGCGAAAAACTATCTACCGTCTCGCTGGCCGGGAGTGGGGGTAACGCATGGAATATGCGATGTGAAGATAGCCGGAAATATAATTAAGAGGTCAAAAGTGCAAGCTAATATTTTTTTAAAAAGAAAAACTAATACCTTAGGGTGTGACAGCATTGGAATTCTTAGCTAATCTAACCTAACTTAACCTAACAAATGTTTTTATTAGTTTATTCGGGACTAACAAACGATTCCACATCGATTGGCCACGATAAAAACAAAGATAGATGAAAAAATAAAAAAATTACGGCCAACTTCACGTACTTTTTTATTTTTTATTTTTTTAATAAACCGTTAACCAACAAATGTTTTAATTAATCCAACAAATACCTACAAACGACCTACAAACGATCTGCAAAAGAAAAAGTTAAAAAAGTCAAAATGTGCCGGCCAAGTTCACGGAGGTGGTCTTAAACCGCTTTAGTTAATACTGATCTAAAGGAATTGACCAATCCTGAATTGACCAAGTGTGTTCGAAAATGAACCGAGGCAACGATGTTCGCGCACTCTCGGCTGATCTGAGAACGGAGTTGTCATAGGTGTGTTCGCAAACCAATCATAATGTTCACGTTTGCCATCGAGCTAAGTGAAAATCAAATTTTACTTATTATTTAAAGATACTTTAATTAAATAAAAAACTAATTGTGGAGCAATTGGGAGCAAATCGGGAGCAATTAATTCATCAAGAAACTCATATGAAAATCTGCTCGGTTATTTGGCATTTCAATAAAAATAAAAATTTTCTGTTTTAATGAATATTTATTAATCACTGCATAGTAGCGGTGGAGCAATTACGGAAACATATGGAGCATTTAAGGAGCAATTTTTTAAGCATAATAAACATACAAATTTTTATTTTCCCGCGCTAACTTCCCGACGGTCCGCGCGGGCCATGATCATCGTTCCAGCCGATATTGCAGTCAGCGAAAATGAATGGATTGCTCGGTGGTGGGGAGAAAGTTGCCGCCCCTCACAAACCGTTCATGAGAAACACGCGGTGCAGCAAGGTCTTCCGTCCAACCGAACGCTGCTGGTTACGGGTTCGATCCCCCATGAAGAACTCTTTTTTAATCTTTTTTTTTTCATTTTACTACAAAAATTGTTCAAGGTTCCTCTCTTTTAACCTTTCTAGGTTGCCCAAACTTTTTTTTAAGTTTATATATATATTATTTTAAATTTGATCTATGACAGAGTCTACTAATATTTTAAACGCCCGCTCGTGCCGCGCGACCGGCGACTTGAGCGATTGCGGGTCCTCTCTCCCTGAGGGGTCTGCTATTGCTGTTACTGCTGCCGCTGGTTCTTATAATCTTGTAAATACTTTTTTATTTGCAATCTTCAGTTCCAGCCCCCAGTGAAAACTCAATAAGATTTACTATGAGAAAATAATTAGCTCACTTCATTACCTGGAATCAATAATCTTGAGAAGCAAATATGGAAATGAGCATTATCTCTGTCTGTAATTGTTCGTCCACGTGGAGAAGGGCAGCGCAAAAGTTCCTAACTGGTGTGCATCTTCACATTATTCTGCTTATATGTAAAGTAAGCAAAACGACAATAGTAAACAGTTGAATAAACGATCAAATTCTAGAAATACAATTTCCGAAAATAGTAAAACAAACAGATGTTTCTGGCGTCTGGCTAGTGCACCCGGTTACGAATCGGGACGTCTATGGTTCGAGACCCCTCTATGAAGAATATTTTTTTACAAAAAAAAATGTGCTTTTGCTAATTGGAGTAACAGATTAAAGAGTATATCCAATTAATTTATTTATCTTAGTACAATACAGGCATAAACAACGACAACCTGCGGGCTTCCACATCACCCAAGAGGTGCCGCAGTCGATGCGTTCCCATTATTTAACGTAGCGGGTCCCCGGTAGGCCTATACTACGATCGGCCTATACTATTTTTCAAGGTTCCTCTCTTTCAAATTTTGTCGGTTGCCCAAAATTTATTTTAAGCTTATATAAAATATTTAAAAAAAAAGGTTGTCATCGGGATCGAAAATCATTTTCTATTAACTCACAATATTCTCTCTCTGCTGCCTGTACGACTGTGAACGACCTGACGCTGCAGGCCCCAATGTGTATTGCTAGTCGCGCGACAGTTAGCAACATTGTTGCAGACGCCCGCTCAGATTCGATCCGTGAAATTCCTAGACTGTTGTGTTGAAGTCGCCAGTACGTGATCTCAATAGACCGATATACTATTCTTCCCAATTGTCCTTTTCTCAATGTCTCTTGCTTTTAGATATGGATTTACACGCGTCATGTGTGTGTGAAATATAATGTAAAATAATTGTCGTAATCATCTTCAATGAAGAAACTTTATATTTGAGTGCAGAACTCATATTATTAAAATTTTCTAATCAAAACCTTTTGATATACTATTGCCATTCGTTTATACTTTAATTACTTAAATAGATCGGTTGTGTAATGTTGATATCGCCGATCGTAGTATAGGCCTAGTGGGGACCCGCTACGTTAAATAATGGGAACGGATCGACTGCGGCACCTCTTGGGTGATGTGGAAGCCCGCAGGTTGTCGTTGTTTATGCCTTTATTGTAATAAGATAAATAAATTAATTGGATATATTCTTTAATCTGTTAATCCCATTTGCAAAAGTACATTTTTTTTGTAAAAAGAAAATGCTCTCCATAGAGGGGTCTCGAGTCACAGACCTCCAGATTCGTAACCGGGTGCACTAGCCAGACGCCAGAAACATCTATTTGTTTTACTTATTTCGGAAGTTGTATTTCTATAGTTTGATCGTTTATTCAACTGCTTACTATTGTAGTTTCGCTCACTTTACATATAAGACACCCTTCTCCACGTGGACGAACAATTACAGACAGAGATAATGCTCAATTCCATATTTGCTTCTCAAGATTATTGATTCCAGGTAATGAAGTGAGCTAAGTATTGTCTCATAGTAAATCTTATTGAATTTACACTGGGCGCTGGAACTGAAGATTGCAAATAAAAAAGTATTTATAAGATTATAAGAACCAGCGGCAGCAGTAACAGGAATAGCAGACCCCTCAGCGAGGGAGGACCCGCAATCGCTCAAGTCGCCGGTGGCGCGGCACGAGCGGGCGTTTAAAATATTAGTCGATTCTGTCATAGATAGAATTAAAAAATATATATATATAAACTTAAAAAAAGTTTGGGCAACCTAGAAAGGTTAAAAGAGAGGAACCTTGAACAATTTTTGTAGTAAAATGAAAAAAAAAAGATGAAAAAAGAGTTCTTCATGGGGGATCGAACCCGTAACCAGCAGCGTTCGGTTGGACGGAAGACCTTGCTGCACCGCGTGTTTGTCAAGAACGGTTTGTGAGGGGCGGAAACTTTTTCCCCACCACCGAGCAATCCATTCATTTTCGCTAACTGCAATATCGGCTGGAACGATGATCATGGCCCGCGCGGCTACGCGAAATCTGTAACATCGACAGAGGCGATGATCACGAAATCCTACTCCCGGACTCGCCGCTACGATTTAGCGCCATGCTTTTGGTATCGGCTAAAACCGGAGCGTTGTGCATCTCCCCACTCATCTCTGCCAAACATCAGGGGGTAGACACTCAGATGCTCCCCACTCCTTCTTATTTGTCAGCAGCTATTCCGACCTTTTTTCAGCCAACCTAACGAGAATGAATTTTTTGTTTCACGAATATGGTAGCAGTGCGTAGCTGTTGAGACATTTTCTGCGACGCAAGCTGCTACAAGCTGCCGCAGGATGGCAGCATAGCAACAATGTGTAGCAATGTGCTGTTAGCGGGATCATGTCAGTGATGCCAGGAAAGATGGCCGAAGAAATCCCGCAGTGAGCTGATTACAGTCATGGTAGAAGTAGACCAGGTATGTTCAGTTCATGGACACATTTTCGACCACTTCTGCGCAGCCCGAAGATTCCGCCATTTTTTATAACACTGAACTACACTGAAGACTCTATGTCGCGGTGTCCATGGAAACGAGACGCCAAGACTGGGAGCTTCATTGGATAGACAAATTACGCGGCAACAATGGCGAAATCTTCGGGCAGCAGCTTATTGGTCCTCTACGACGGAGATGCGTCAGAACATATCTGGTCTACTTCTACCATGATTACAGTGAGCATACGTGGACGTTTCTACGCGATCGGTGTTTAGCCGGATTCGACGAAGCCGAAAGTGCGTCTCGGAAGGTACCAAAACCTAACAGTGTTTTGAAAACAGCGACGTGTTTATTGTGTTTTAGTGCAACCATTGACAATTGTTTTATATCCTACTCAACAACATACTTTTATGGGAAATATTAATCTTTGAATTTGTCTAATAGACTAGCTACCTTAATATGCTAATATAGCTTAGTTAATTATTTTTCCATAATTCTGAATACAGAATCACTGTTTTCATTGTACCATGTGAATATGAATAAATAATATTGAAAAATAAATTACTACTCTTTCTTTGAAAATACCTTACTATGATATTCAAGCAATTTCGTTAAAATTATCCTACTTTACCCATGGAGCTAACCGCGCCACGTTTCAAATAACTCAAGATACCAACATAAGGGGGCTATATTTCATTTCATGGTTTGGCTTCGTGATGTTGGTTAAACATTGCTAAGAATGGCTCTCAGCCAATCAGCGTTCTTAGTCTGTCTGACAAATAACTCGGTCACTTTTAGCATTGAGTGTCATCCCCCTGCCAAACATCATACGTGCATGGTAACGAGTCAACGCGCGAGAGTCTCGGGTTCGAGATCCGATTATTATTACTTTTTTTTTATTCATGAACAATGCTTATTGAATCTATTAATTAACTTGGAATGTAGCAAATGCATGATTATATTATACTATATACATTTTATTATATTATACAGTCGTGTCTATTTTTATGCCGTTGATACGTTCCACAGAAACTAGCATATAAAAAATATAAGTAAAGTAGAAGGAGGAACCCGGAATTTTCATGAACCTTTGAAACCGTATTAAAAAGCCACCTGCAAATGGATTTTACCCATTGAAATGCTGTATGTAGATATACATATATTCCGCATATAAAGATCGCGAGGCACAGAATACATGGGTATGTCCAATCTATTGACATTAGTGTGGACTACGCGATCCCTACCTTAGATCCTTTGAAAAAGTGTCCGCTCAAATAAACAAAGAGGAAATGAGGTGGCGGCCAATTATTCTCCTTTTCTAATATTCCCATTGCCTATGTTTTCTATACTCTCGTACTACGGCTGCTGTAGTGGGATTCTGTAACTCGTTAAGCTGTCGTTATGTCTTATAACGTCAGTTTTCGGTTCGGTATATAACGAGATGTCAATATAACGACAAATGCGATTCTGTAACCAAGTTTTAACGAATTTCGTCGTTACCAATACCGAAAAACGTCTGCTAGATGTCGTTATACGTCGCTATCATAACGACGCGTCTTGACCCCCTCGTTATTGCATATCGACAGTTACAGACCGCCTCTCATTGGTCAATTGCATTTGAATGCTCGGAGCATCACAGTTTATATTCTTGAGCATTATTCCTCACAATGAGAGTTCAAAAATGTGATTTCCTCAAATTTGTCGAATAATTTCTATGGGGGTGAATTACCCCAAAATCATTTTCCATTACATAAATATTTGCCAAACAGGAGTAAATTCAGGGCAAAAAATATATGTTGCTCGCGATAATTAAATAAAGTTCAATGAAATAATGAAAAATAATTTTGGGGTAGTTCAGCCCCATAATATTTTTTTTGACAAATCTGAGAAAATCTCATTTTTCATGTCCCACTATGAGGAAATTTTTCTAGTTGGTTTTGTTAGCAAAAACTATTTTATTTAAGAGAAACATAATAAAACGTACTTCAGGGTAGTTACCCCCTAGAAAGTAATTTTTCGTTAAAATGCAAAAACACGTAAATTTTATTTAATTATCGCGAGCAAGATATATTTTTTTCCAAATTTTTTGGCCTCAATTTACTCCTGTTTGGCAATTTTTGTATAATGAAAAATAATTTTGGGATAGTTCACTCCCATAAAAATTATTCGAAAAATTTGAGAAAATCACATTTTTTATCTCTTTTTTATACTTACACTTTTATTATACGCTTTGCACTATTAATTCTTTATTTTCGAGTGAAAACAAACAAGTCTTACAAATAGCACTGGTAAGATTTTTTAGTAAGTTACTAGACTGCTGGTGAATTCATTACCAATTTATAAACTATTTCTCCAAGTCAGCTGTGTAAACGTCACTTCCGTTTTGCTTCCATGCGTAACGACAACGTTAAATAACGACGTTTCGCTATCACGATATGTAACGTCGGAGGGTCGTTATTTAGGATTACGGAATCGCACCGTCGGTATCCATCTGTCGTTACACGCATGAAAAATCGGTATCTGTACAATAACGTTTCGTGTCGCTATACATATAACGCGTTACAGAATCCCACTACTGGTTAGAAGAAGATAGGGCTTGGCCGTCACCAGTCGTTATCTTTTTCTTTCAGCCGAACATTTTTTCTGTCTATGCGTAATCCATACTATATGTCGATGGACCAGTCTATTTGTACTGATAAGGGGGGAAACGGTATGGGAAATGAAGTTCCGAATGAGACTTCGTAGTGATGAAACCTCATACCATGCTCAAGTTCTACAGACCAATGATCAGCCAATTTTGAGAAATAGAACCCTAAAGTTTGTATGGGAACTTATATCGTTGAGTGTAGATGGGTATAGAGGTGCGGAGGACGTGGTGGGGGTATGTCAAGCATATACTATAGTAAAATTGTAGTTCCAATCCCGGCGGGTAGATGGCGCCCCGAAAATCCCAAGCTATCTGGTGGCGCTGCCTATGAGTCGGGATTTGTACTAAAAGAGACTGTAGCGCGCACGCGCAAATTGTTTGCAAGAAACAAGCACCATTTGTTCCGAGTGACATTAATAACACAAACAACATTCTAAATAGAATTAATGATGGAGAAATTGTAGGATTTATCACGTGTATCAACGATTATATAATAGAAACGAATTTCAGTGTCATAACTCTCATTGCTTTCTATTGGGAATGTATATTTTCGGATTGTAGATTACATATGCAAGTGCACATAAATAAATATAAAATCGTTTTCTTAAATAACTATGTGTTATTTGTTGTAGACCTTACCTTAATTTTTAGGGTAGCTTCTTATTTATTTTTATTAATAATTTAGATAAAAAGAACATACGAATGTATTTAAAGGAAAATCGTGCATATGGTTTATCTGTCAATTATGTGGTAGAGCAAATGACGTAACTACTGAAATACAAATTCCGAAGAAAATATAAAAAGTACATGATGGTGGTCGATGGGCAAGGCATTGGGTTAGGAGGCTAAAGGTCTGTGGTTCGAGACTCTCCGTCGGAAGTTTTTTTTTCTTCTTCTGGACGTTATGATTTTTGTTTAAATACAAGAGTCCGTATTCACAACTCGCTCTTAAAGTCACTAACAGAGTCGCTTGTAGTTAAAACTCACAAAGAAAAAATTTAAAAGCGCACTATTAGCACTAAAAGCGAGTTCTGAATACGGGCTAAGGTATTAAAGAGGTTGAAGCGCTTCACGCCAGTCAAATCAGTGCTCAATATTTTTTATCGTTTTCACAAAGTTTTATGAATTAATTGATTGCAGTGAAGGGTGATTTGTATTATAACATGTGCCCATAACCCATAAAAACATTCAGAGCGATGAATTTACAATAATATTACCTGACCAATATTACATAATGCATTAAATTTACAAAAACGATTACTAAAATTTAGCACTAATTTGACCGGCGTGAAGTGCTTCAAACTCTTCAAAAGTTGTATGTACGGGCTGCACGCTGAAGGTAAAAAAAATCGAACCAAATATCAATTTTTTTCTAATTTTTTTTATTACTTTATTATAATAAAGGCATCAACAACGATAATCTACGGGCTTCTACATCACCCAAGAGGTGCCGTAGTCGATGCGTTCCCATTATTTAACGTAGCGAGTCCCCAGTAGGCCTATACTACGATCGAAGATAATAACGTCATACAAATGATCCATTTAAATAATTAGCGTATAAGCAAATCACAATAACGTAAAAAAATGGTTCGACTGTAAAATCTAAATAACATGTAGTAAGAAATAAATTTTTCTTGCTCCCTAAGCCGAAAGTACCGTCTTCCCGGCCGCATTTGAGTCCGGGAAGAGCCACTTTTGTGGCCTGCTTGCCTGCATATAAACAAATGCAAACAAGTGAATGTTCAATCATAAACTCTAAGCACCTATGTTTTTACTCAACTCTTCATAACCGTAAATTTGTAATGTCAGTTGAATAATGAAAAACGGGAAGACGGTACTTTCGGCTTAGGGAGCAAGAATAGTATATTGTGCAACTAGGGGGGGAAAAGGGCTAGAAATTGTCCTCCTCCCCTAGTTGCACACTGTGCTTTTTTTGACAAGTGCAGGTAATAGTATATTCAAAATTTTCAAAAATTTTCAAAATTTTTCAAAACTTTTAAAATTTTCAAAATTTTTTGAAGAGCGGGAGGGAATGATTCCCTCCCGCACGCTCGAAATGAGCAACTTTCCATTCACTTTAAATGCATGAAAAAGGGCCTTTTTCATGCACGTGTTAAGAAAAAATAGTATACGACCCATGGCCAAAAACTTGAATGCCCTGGCGTATGTGATATAAAGGCCGAGGCGAAGCCTGTAAAATTTGACAACTGTACATTCAACAACTGTGTATTTACCATCACTATGTGCAATTGCAGTAAGGAAAAAAAATAACGCGCAAAAAAAGGAAAAATAGCCAAATAAAATGTATTATTATATTAATAACAATAATAATAATATTGTCTTTAATAATAATCTTTTTTTTAGTCATTTTATTCTTGCATTTTATTTTGTATGTGTTTAATGCCCGCCCCGACCAGCAAGAACCTCGGCTTCGCCTCGGAGTGCTCCACTTCGCTCCACTTCGCGAGATAACCGGGAAAATGTTCTAACATAATCCGTAAAAGTATACCGAATCGAAAAAAATTAACTTACATGAAGTTACCTGACTGTTAAAACAATTGATGTAAGCTAATTTAATATCGTTTTTTCGATCCGGGTACGAATAGTAAATACATATTGCTTTTAATTTATAAACTAACAATAATTTATTAACGAACTTTCGGCAGGGGATCAAGAAAAATAGTATATGACCCATAGCCAAAAAGTTGAATGCCCTGGTGTATGTGATATAAAAGCCTCGTCTTCGCCTCGGCCTTTGTATTGTAGGGAATACGGGAGGAATTTTAAAAGGGAACAACAAGGTTCGATCGACACTCTAATCTCAATTTTATTAATACCTCCTATACAGACTCCGATTCCCTACTAACTTGCCAACGCTCGCTTCTCCTTGTTCGCTCGCGCCGCTGAGCGGGGGAAGGGGATGGGTAGGGCATTTCGGACAATAACGGCCGCGATTGCTCCGTTCCTACAGTATCACATACGCCAGGAAATCCAACTTTCTGGCCTAGGGTCGTAATATACTATTATTCATCGAAGATGAATACTAAAATTCTTGACTATATCTCTATTTAACTGGACTAATGCTGTGTTGTTTATCTCGATATACCTAGGTATATTATATTGCATGCACGTACTTGGCCAGGTGCATTACTTATTTACAAATCTACACGTATGCATAAGAAAATATACTATACATATATATATTCCCAAACGAAGTGATGATTTTTCCTGCAACGAGTGACCTTTTTTCGAGAAATTTAACTTCAGACAAAGCCGCGAGGAATAGCCACAACATTGTAGAGACTTGGCCGTTAAATTCGTCTTATCTCGAGCGATCTTCCTAGGAACGAACGACAGTTTTTCCAGTTGAATCTAGACGTTCGACTAGCGTGTTTCTCGCGTTTTCTCGAGGAAAGTACTCTTTGTTTTTACCTGGCCAAGTACGTGCATGCAATATAATATACCTAGGTATATCGAGATAAACAACACAGCATTAGTCCAGTTAAGGACGTTGTTCGGTAAAATGAAAGATCCAACAGAGGATTGAAACTTTCACCAAATATTCTTCGAATTATTAAAAAAATATTTCTCCTCAGGCAAAAATCGTTTTGCCGTCCGGAATTGGTAAAAAATGTCATTGAAATTGATGATTTTAACACGCAAAGCATAGACGCATGGCCTATATTAATTTTTTGACATCGATGGAGGTCTAACACATGCATGAAACTTTGCTAATCTAAAAGACATATTCTCAAAAAAAATGAAATTTGTTGACCGTCTCGATCCATGTTTATTTTGACGAAAACTAAAATTTTCGATAGTATGTGAGGTGTGTGGTGGGGGGAACGCTCGCGACGTGGCAACAGCGTAGCTGGGTCGGCGGAGAGGACAGCGCGTTACTTGTGCATATACATATGTCTGTTTGGCCGCTGAGCGTAATGGGGCAGTCCGATGTTGCCAGCTCGTTTACCGTATCAGAGTGTGCTTGTCGGTGCACACCATTTGTGCGTGTGCGTAGACCAATCCGAAACAAAAGTTTGTACTGTTCGTCGTACTACGCGCAATGGCATTCATGCTAGCGGTACGGTATAACTTTTTCGTGAGATTATCACCGAACAACGTCCTTAAATAGAAATATAGTCGAGAATTTTAGTATTCATCTTCGATGAACAAAATTTATTTCTTACTACCGAGCGCATGTTATTTAGATTTTACAGTCGAACCATTTTTTTACGTTATTGTAATTTGCTTATACGCTAATTATTTAAATAGATCGTTTGTATGACTATTATCTTCGATCGTAGTATAGGCCTACTGGGGACCCGCTACGTTAAATAATGGGAACGCATCGACTACGGCACCTCTTGGGTGATGTAGAAGCCCGTAGATTATCGTTGTTGATGCCTTTATTATAATAAAGTAATAAATAAAATTAGAAAAAAATTGATATTTGGTTCGATTTTTTTTTACCTTCAGCGTGCAGCCCGTACAACTTTTGAAGAGTTTGAAGCACTTCACGCCGGTCAAATCAGTGCTAAATTTTAGTAATCGTTTTTGTAAATTTAATGCATTATGTAATATTGGTCAGGTAATATTATTGTAAATTCATCGCTCTGAATGTTTTTATGGGTTATGGGCACATGTTATAATACAAATCACCCTTCACTGCAATCAATTGATTCATAAAACTTTGTGAAAACGATAAAAAACATTGAGCACTGATTTGACTGGCGTGAAGCGCTTCAACCTCTTTAATACCTTGTATTAAAAAAAAAAATCATAACGTCCAGAAGAAGAAAAAAAAAACTTCCGACGGAGAGTCTCGAACCACAGACCTTTGCCTCCTAACCCAATGCCTTGCCCATCGACCACCATCATGTACTTTTTATAATTTTTTCGGAACTTGTATTTCAGTAGTTACGTCATTTGCTCTACCACATAATTGACAGATAAACCATATGCACGATTTTCCTTTAAATACATTCGTATGTTCTTCTTATCTAAATTATTAATAAAAATAAATAAGAAGCTACCCTAAAAATTAGGTAAGGTCTACAACAAATAACACATAGTTATTTAAGAAAATGATTTTATATTTATTTATGTGCACTTGCATATGTAATCTACAATCCGAAAATATACGTTCCCAATAGAAAGCAATAAGAGTTATGACACTGAAATTCGTTTCTATTATATAATCTTTGATACACGTGATGAATCCTACAATTTCTCCATCATTAATTCTATTTAGAATGTTGTTTGTGTTTGTGTTATTAATGTCACTCGGAACAAATGGTGCTTGTTTCTTGCAAACAATTTGCGCGTGCGCGCTACAGTCTCTTTTAGTACAAATCCCGACTCATAGGCAGCGCCACCAGATAGCTTGGGATTTTCGGGGCGCCATCTACCCGCCGGGATTGGAACTACAATTTTACTATAGTATATGCTTGACATACCCCCACCACGTCCTCCGCACCTCTATACCCATCTACACTCAACGCTTATATATCTAAAGGTGTAACTTTAGCTATAAGTGGTTCGGCGGGCGAAGCGGTAGCGTGTCAACTTGATAAGCCAAGGGTTCCCTGCTCGAATTTCTGTATCGAGATTTTTCATTTCACGAATTTTTTTGCATTTTACTTATGAGTTTGTTTAATATTATAATAATAATCATGCAAATATGTGTTGTCATTATAATTCTATTATTTTTGCTTCTTGTAAATAATAAAAATTTAGAAATAAAATGCAAAAAAATTCATGAAAAAAAAAAGTTTACAAGCAGAGACTCGAACACGAAAACTTAAAAAGTCACAAGCCTGCATGTTCAATTTTTTTTTACATCCATTTTGTTTAATTGTTATGAGTAGTTATTGAACTTTATAAATAAATTTTACAAAAATAATCAACAAATAAGTAATTTAAATAACTTTATCAATGTTAAATTCCTTTCACTCTAGAAATGAACTTTGTTGTTGAAAACGATGTGCTATTGAAAACTAATATCAGAAGACATTAAATCAAGAGACTCGGTCGAGTATCGCGCCAAGTACAGGCAACCGGCTGTACAGGGCGCAGCTCGCCGAGACTCTTTACTTGAGTCAACTCTTATACCTGTGTTTGGAACGAAATATCTTATTAACCGCTATACATGAGAAAAAGTTATTGATACATTCACTATAGGAATTGAGGGTCCTGAATTGATTGCCCCCACGTTCAATACGATTAGTATACGAGATCAGGGCGTATTGAGATGGCGAGCGAGATGATTTTATTTCAGTTCCGTCGTCGTCGTCGTCGTCGTCCTCGTCGTCGTCGTCGTCGTCGTCGTCCTCGTCGTCCTCGTCGTCCTCGTCGTCGTCGTCGTCCTCGTCGTCCTCGTCGTCCTCGTCGTCCTCGTCGTCGTCGTCGTCCTCGTCGTCCTCGTCGTCCTCGTCGTCCTCGTCGTCGTCGTCGTCCTCGTCGTCCTCGTCGTCGTCGTCCTCGTCGTCGTCGTCGTCCTCGTCGTCCTCGTCGTCGTCGTCGTCCTCGTCGTCGTCGTCCTCGTCGTCGTCGTCGTCCTCGTCGTCGTCCTCGTCGTCGTCGTCGTCGTCGTTGTCCTCGTCGTCGTCCTCGTCGTCGTCCTCGTCGTCGTCGTCGTCGTCGTCGTCGTCGTCGTCGTCGTCGTCGTCGTCGTCGTCGTCGTCGTCGTCGTCGTCGTCGTCGTCGTCGTCGTCGTCGTCGTCGTCGTCGTCGTCGTCGTCGTCGTCGTCGTCGTCGTCGTCGTCGTCGTCGTCGTCGTCGTCGTCGTCGTCGTCGTCGTCGTCGTCGTCGTCGTCGTCGTCGTCGTCGTCGTCGTCGTCGTCGTCGTCGTCGTCGTCGTCGTCGTCGTCGTCGTCGTCGTCGTCGTCGTCGTCGTCGTCGTCGTCGTCGTCGTCGTCGTCGTCGTCGTCGTCGTCGTCGTCGTCGTCGTCGTCGTCGTCGTCGTCGTCGTCGTCGTCGTCGTCGTCGTCGTCGTCGTCGTCGTCGTCGTCGTCGTCGTCCTCGTCGTCCTCGTCGTCGTCGTCCTCGTCGTCGTCGTCGTCCTCGTCGTCGTCGTCGTCGTCGTCGTCCTCGTCGTCCTCGTCGTCCTCGTCGTCCTCGTCGTCCTCGTCGTCGTCCTCGTCGTCGTCGTCGTCGTCGTCGTCCTCGTCGTCCTCGTCCTCGTCGTCGTCGTCGTCGTCGTCGTCGTCGTCGTCGTCGTCGTCGTCGTCGTCCTCGTCGTCCTCGTCGTCGTCGTCGTCCTCGTCGTCGTCGTCCTCGTCGTCGTCGTCGTCCTCGTCGTCGTCCTCGTCGTCGTCGTCGTCGTCGTCGTCCTCGTCGTCGTCGTCCTCGTCGTCGTCGTCGTCGTCGTCGTCGTCGTCGTCGTCGTCGTCGTCGTCGTCGTCGTCGTCGTCGTCGTCGTCGTCGTCGTCGTCGTCGTCGTCGTCGTCGTCGTCGTCGTCGTCGTCGTCGTCGTCGTCGTCGTCGTCGTCGTCGTCGTCGTCGTCGTCGTCGTCGTCGTCGTCGTCGTCGTCGTCGTCGTCGTCGTCGTCGTCGTCGTCGTCGTCGTCGTCGTCGTCGTCGTCGTCGTCGTCGTCGTCGTCGTCGTCGTCGTCGTCGTCGTCGTCGTCGTCGTCGTCGTCGTCGTCGTCGTCGTCGTCGTCGTCGTCGTCGTCGTCGTCGTCGTCGTCGTCGTCGTCGTCGTCGTCGTCGTCGTCGTCGTCGTCGTCGTCGTCGTCGTCGTCGTCGTCGTCGTCGTCGTCGTCGTCGTCGTCGTCGTCGTCGTCGTCGTCGTCGTCGTCGTCGTCGTCGTCGTCGTCGTCGTCGTCGTCGTCGTCGTCGTCGTCGTCGTCGTCGTCGTCGTCGTCGTCGTCGTCGTCGTCGTCGTCGTCGTCGTCGTCGTCGTCGTCGTCGTCGTCGTCGTCGTCGTCGTCGTCGTCGTCGTCGTCGTCGTCGTCGTCGTCGTCGTCGTCGTCGTCGTCGTCGTCGTCGTCGTCGTCGTCGTCGTCGTCGTCGTCGTCGTCGTCGTCGTCGTCGTCGTCGTCGTCGTCGTCGTCGTCGTCGTCGTCGTCGTCGTCGTCGTCGTCGTCGTCGTCGTCGTCGTCGTCGTCGTCGTCGTCGTCGTCGTCGTCGTCGTCGTCGTCGTCGTCGTCGTCGTCGTCGTCGTCGTCGTCGTCGTCGTCGTCGTCGTCGTCGTCGTCGTCGTCGTCGTCGTCGTCGTCGTCGTCGTCGTCGTCGTCGTCGTCGTCGTCGTCGTCGTCGTCGTCGTCGTCGTCGTCGTCGTCGTCGTCGTCGTCGTCGTCGTCGTCGTCGTCGTCGTCGTCGTCGTCGTCGTCGTCGTCGTCGTCGTCGTCGTCGTCGTCGTCGTCGTCGTCGTCGTCGTCGTCGTCGTCGTCGTCGTCGTCGTCGTCGTCGTCGTCGTCGTCGTCGTCGTCGTCGTCGTCGTCGTCGTCGTCGTCGTCGTCGTCGTCGTCGTCGTCGTCGTCGTCGTCGTCGTCGTCGTCGTCGTCGTCGTCGTCGTCGTCGTCGTCGTCGTCGTCGTCGTCGTCGTCGTCGTCGTCGTCGTCGTCGTCGTCGTCGTCGTCGTCGTCGTCGTCGTCGTCGTCGTCGTCGTCGTCGTCGTCGTCGTCGTCGTCGTCGTCGTCGTCGTCGTCGTCGTCGTCGTCGTCGTCGTCGTCGTCGTCGTCGTCGTCGTCGTCGTCGTCGTCGTCGTCGTCGTCGTCGTCGTCGTCGTCGTCGTCGTCGTCGTCGTCGTCGTCGTCGTCGTCGTCGTCGTCGTCGTCGTCGTCGTCGTCGTCGTCGTCGTCGTCGTCGTCGTCGTCGTCGTCGTCGTCGTCGTCGTCGTCGTCGTCGTCGTCGTCGTCGTCGTCGTCGTCGTCGTCGTCGTCGTCGTCGTCGTCGTCGTCGTCGTCGTCGTCGTCGTCGTCGTCGTCGTCGTCGTCGTCGTCGTCGTCGTCGTCGTCGTCGTCGTCGTCGTCGTCGTCGTCGTCGTCGTCGTCGTCGTCGTCGTCGTCGTCGTCGTCGTCGTCGTCGTCGTCGTCGTCGTCGTCGTCGTCGTCGTCGTCGTCGTCGTCGTCGTCGTCGTCGTCGTCGTCGTCGTCGTCGTCGTCGTCGTCGTCGTCGTCGTCGTCGTCGTCGTCGTCGTCGTCGTCGTCGTCGTCGTCGTCGTCGTCGTCGTCGTCGTCGTCGTCGTCGTCGTCGTCGTCGTCGTCGTCGTCGTCGTCGTCGTCGTCGTCGTCGTCGTCGTCGTCGTCGTCGTCGTCGTCGTCGTCGTCGTCGTCGTCGTCGTCGTCGTCGTCGTCGTCGTCGTCGTCGTCGTCGTCGTCGTCGTCGTCGTCGTCGTCGTCGTCGTCGTCGTCGTCGTCGTCGTCGTCGTCGTCGTCGTCGTCGTCGTCGTCGTCGTCGTCGTCGTCGTCGTCGTCGTCGTCGTCGTCGTCGTCGTCGTCGTCGTCGTCGTCGTCGTCGTCGTCGTCGTCGTCGTCGTCGTCGTCGTCGTCGTCGTCGTCGTCGTCGTCGTCGTCGTCGTCGTCGTCGTCGTCGTCGTCGTCGTCGTCGTCGTCGTCGTCGTCGTCGTCGTCGTCGTCGTCGTCGTCGTCGTCGTCGTCGTCGTCGTCGTCGTCGTCGTCGTCGTCGTCGTCGTCGTCGTCGTCGTCGTCGTCGTCGTCGTCGTCGTCGTCGTCGTCGTCGTCGTCGTCGTCGTCGTCGTCGTCGTCGTCGTCGTCGTCGTCGTCGTCGTCGTCGTCGTCGTCGTCGTCGTCGTCGTCGTCGTCGTCGTCGTCGTCGTCGTCGTCGTCGTCGTCGTCGTCGTCGTCGTCGTCGTCGTCGTCGTCGTCGTCGTCGTCGTCGTCGTCGTCGTCGTCGTCGTCGTCGTCGTCGTCGTCGTCGTCGTCGTCGTCGTCGTCGTCGTCGTCGTCGTCGTCGTCGTCGTCGTCGTCGTCGTCGTCGTCGTCGTCGTCGTCGTCGTCGTCGTCGTCGTCGTCGTCGTCGTCGTCGTCGTCGTCGTCGTCGTCGTCGTCGTCGTCGTCGTCGTCGTCGTCGTCGTCGTCGTCGTCGTCGTCGTCGTCGTCGTCGTCGTCGTCGTCGTCGTCGTCGTCGTCGTCGTCGTCGTCGTCGTCGTCGTCGTCGTCGTCGTCGTCGTCGTCGTCGTCGTCGTCGTCGTCGTCGTCGTCGTCGTCGTCGTCGTCGTCGTCGTCGTCGTCGTCGTCGTCGTCGTCGTCGTCGTCGTCGTCGTCGTCGTCGTCGTCGTCGTCGTCGTCGTCGTCGTCGTCGTCGTCGTCGTCGTCGTCGTCGTCGTCGTCGTACTCTGTATGGTGTTAGTAATTTACGAATACACACAATCGAATACACTTTATACATGAAGCTACCGTTCATACCGAATTTCCAGTTAGTATAAGGCTGCTTTCACAACAGTATAGAATTATTCAGTTTTTAATATCATTCATGTGCAGCGCGCGTAAATGGGTTATGTATATGTGTGCTTCGGCATAGTTCCTCGTATTTTAGGTGACAGTTTGTCCAACAGTTCGGCTTCGTAGTTTTCTGTATCTAGATGGCGGACGTGGAAGTCCAGGGTGTCCAGGTATTCCGCTTCGTAGTTTTCTGTATCCAGGTGTCGGATGTGGAAGTCCAGGATGTCCAGGCATTCCGCTCCGTAGTTTCCTGTGTCCAGGTGTCGGATGTGGAAGTCCAGGATGTCCACGTATTCCGCTTCATAGTTTTCTGTATCTAGGTGTCGGACGTAGAAGTCCAGGGTGTCCAGGCATTTCGCGCCGTAGTTTCATGTGTCCAGGTGTCGGATGTGGAAGTTCAGGGTGTCCAGGTATTCCCCTTCGTAGTTTTCTGTATCTAGGTGTCGGATGTGGAAGTCCAGGGTGTCCAGGTATTCCGCTTCGTGTTTCCTGTGTCCAGGTGTTGGATGTGGAAGTCCAGGGTATCCAGGTATTCCGCTCCGTAGTTTCCTGTGTCCAGGTGTCGGATGTGGAAGTTCAGGGTGTCCAGGTATTCCGCTCCGTAGTTTCCTGTGTCCAGGTGTTCGATGTGGAAGTCCAGGGTATCCAGATATTCCGCTCCGTAGTTTCCTGTGTCCAGGTGTCGGATGTGGAAGTTCAGGGTGTCCAGGTATTCCCCTTCGTAGTTTTCTGTATCTAGGTGTCGGACGTAGAAGTCCATGGTGTCCAGGCATTCCGCTTCGTAGTTTCCTGTGTCCAGGTGTTGGATGTGGAAGTCCAGGGTATCCAGGTATTCCGCTCCGTAGTTTCCTGTGTCCAGGTGTCGGATGTGGAAGTTCAGGGTGTCCAGGTATTCCCCTTCGTAGTTTTCTGTATCTAGGTGTCGGACGTAGAAGTCCAGGGTGTCCTGGCATTCCGCTTCGTAGTTTCCTGTGTCCAGGTGTTGGATGTGGAAGTCCAGGGTATCCCGGTATTCCGCTCCGTAGTTTCCTGTGTCCAGGTGTCGGATGTGTAAGTTCAGGGTGTCCAGGTATTCCGCTTCGTAGTTTCCTGTGTCCAGGTGTTGGATGTGGAAGTCCAGGGTATCCAGGTATTCCGCTCCGTAGTTTCCTGTGTCCAGGTGTCGGATGTGGAAGTTCAGGGTGTCCAGGTATTCCGCTCCGTAGTTTCCTGTGTCCAGGTGTTCGATGTGGAAGTCCAGGGTATCCAGGTATTCCGCTCCGTAGTTTCCTGTGTCCAGGTGTCGGATGTGGAAGTTCCGGGTGTCCAGGTATTCCCCTTCGTAGTTTTCTGTATCTAGGTGTCGGACGTAGAAGTCCAGGGTGTCCAGGCATTCCGCTTCGTAGTTTCCTGTGTCCAGGTGTTGGATGTGGAAGTCCAGGGTATCCAGGTATTCCGCTCCGTAGTTTCCTGTGTCCAGGTGTCGGATGTGGAAGTTCAGGGTGTCCAGGTATTCCCCTTCGTAGTTTTCTGTATCTAGGTGTCGGACGTAGAAGTCCAGGGTGTCCAGGCATTCCGCTTCGTAGTTTCCTGTGTCCAGGTGTTGGATGTGGAAGTCCAGGGTATCCCGGTATTCCGCTCCGTAGTTTCCTGTGTCCAGGTGTCGGATGTGGAAGTTCAGGGTGTCCAGGTATTCCGCTTCGTAGTTTCCTGTGTCCAGGTGTTGGATGTGGAAGTCCAGGGTATCCAGGTATTCCGCTCCGTAGTTTCCTGTGTCCAGGTGTCGGATGTGGAAGTTCAGGGTGTCCAGGTATTCCGCTTCGTAGTTTCCTGTGTCCAGGTGTCGGACGTAGAAGTCCAGGGTGTCCAGGCGTTCCGGTCCGTAGTTTCCTGTGTCCAGGTATTGGATGTGGAAGTCCAGGGTATCCAGGTATTCCGTTACGTGGTTTTCTGTATCTAGGTGTCGGATGTGGAAGTTCAGGGTGTCCAGGTATTCCCCTTCGTAGTTTTCTGTATCTAGGTGTCGGACGTAGAAGTCCAGGGTGTCCAGGCATTCCGCTTCCTAGTTTCCTGTATCCAGGTGTTGGATGTGGAAGTCCAGGGTATCCAGGTATTCCGTTCCGTAGTTTTCTGTATCTAGGTGTCGGATGTGGAAGTCCAGGGTATCCAGGTATTCCGTTCCGTAGTTTTCTGTATCTAGGTGTCGGATGTGGAAGTTCAGGGTGTCCAGGTGTTCCGCTCCGTAGTTTCTTGTATCTAGGTGTCGGACGTAGAAGTCCAGAAAAGTGTGCAACAAGCTTTGGTGCTTCGCTCAAACTATAGTATCCTCTTTGATGTTCGCACGGCCTGAGGTACAAGGCCTGAAATAATCCAGCACACTCTCCTCTCTTACGTTTACCACACGGCTTCAACAAGCTGGACACCATTAACGACGCTTATATGCATTGAAGATTACATTTTCTTTAAAAATTTGTATATGTCTTTATGCATTTCTTGAAAAAGGGAGTTACAAATTAAATTTATATGCCATTAAACATTTTCCACACTGCAATATATTTTTCTGATTAGCAACATCATAATGCGTTTACATTTTACATCTGTGACAATATAGATTTCAGTGCTTAAAACTTCTATGTCCAGTTGAACAACAAAAACTTGTGATATCCCCCAAAAAACACTTACGTGTAAAAAACTACGCCAAGTACAGGAGTGCTGTGTATTCCTCTAATAAAAAGTATTGATATCATATTATTGAGGCCAAGTACATAAGTCACTACATGTTTGCCTATTATATGATCTAGCACTGGCCCATCATTTTAATTGTATTTTCAAAATTTGCTATAACGTTTTCACTACTCTTTTACATTACTACTGTTTCTCGTAGTTGATTATGAATTAATGGTTATTTAATAATTAATAAAACTTTAGCTGATTCCTTATCGAGTACTACTTGGCGGGGCCGTGCCAGAAATTCCAAAGTACTTACTTTGAACGTACTAATAGTATCCTAAAATTATTTGTTTGTTATTAAGATTTTACCATGATTATTATTAACGAGTTATCGTTAATAAGCTCTATATAGAAAGTTGACATTGGGTTTGAGTTTAATGACTGGCATTATGAATGCAAATTTATATCAAGAATTGCACGGACCCGCCAAGTAGTACTCGATAAGGAATCAGCTAAAGTTTTATTAATTATTAAATAACCATTAATTCATAATCAACTACGAGAAACAGTAGTAATGTAAAAGAGTAGTGAAAACGTTATAGCAAATTTTGAAAATACAATTAAAATGATGGGCCAGTGCTAGATCATATAATAGGCAAACATGTAGTGACTTATGTACTTGGCCTCAATAATCTGATATCAATACTTTTTATTAGAGGAATACACAGCACTCCTGTACTTTGCGTAGTTTTTTACACGTAAGTGTTTTTTGGGGGATAATGAATAATTGTTAGTAAAACTAGGACTTTTTTTAAAAAGTTGATAAATGTGAGAAAAATGGAATTTCACATTGAAAAAATGATTTAAGTTACTTATTTTTTTAATATTTTTGTAAAATTTATTAAGGTTTTTCTATGGACAGTAATTTTAGAAATATAAATAAATCGCTAGATAGCGATAAAATCTTTTAAAAACGATAATTTAGATTATTAAAGATTTGAGATATAATTTGCATTCGTCTATATACCTAAATGTGCGAGTTTCAATTACTCGTAATTATTGAAATAGCTTGGCAATGGCGTGTTCATTTTTTTTTGGTTGCCAACTTCGAGCGGCGCACTTCGCGCAGCAGCTCTGATAATATGATTGAAAGATTGCAACAGCTGGCTCGAGTAATTCTTATATTTATAAAATTGCATGCGAAATATAGGTGTATATATGTAACAAAAATACGAGTGTGTGCGTTACGTATACCATTAGACCCCCTCTATCTCAAATACAGTGTTGTCAATTCACCACAATTTTTTGGCATTAGACACATTTTCAATCAAAATTCATTTACGCTGACCGATATTACTTTTTTAGAACGTAGGCGATCTCAGTAAAACTTTCTGTAAAGCTTCCTTATATTGTTCACTACTTATTATCAATTTTATATATGGTTCGAATTTGTTTGGAAAAAGATATGGGACGATATATCGATGTGTGGGTCTATAACGTTATAAGGCCTATGCATAAAGCTGAATAGAACGGTCACTGTTGACTTCAAATATTTAAGTAATGAGGTAAGCGATTACTTTAAGGGGTTATACAGGGTGTCCCAGAACTACCTGACCCGGTGGGTATGGCGGTGATCGGGAGGCTTCACTGATCACGAATATGACCTTCCTTTTGTCCGGAAGGTCATAGTTTTTAAATGGGAGCAGGTCAAAGTTGACCAATCAGAGGGAGGCGTCAAGAGAAACGTAGGCGCCTGCGAACTCTGAGTTTTCTTCCCTCGCTTTTGTTTTTCGGTGGCTACGGGCAGGATGACGTCAGCCAAAGACATGCTTATGGGATGTCACTCGCTGAGAACGGAGGTTCTCAGTTGAAAACTCAAGCAATTAATGAAAACTGCAATGTCCTATGATAATGCCACATGACTTACACAGATATCTCTGTGACGTCTTACGTATATTATCTTGATTTTGCTTTTCTTTTATTGATCTCCAGCGATTCGTGCTACATCCCGTTGACGACTTTTCATATGCATAAAGCATATTCCCTAAGAATTTATTATTCCCTGTACGATATAATACAGATCTTTTGTAGTAGGCAAATTCAAAATCTGTCACCTACAAGTATTACGCAACTTGGCGTGGCCGATAAAAGCGTTACACGTATCTATTATTTTCTCTCTTAGAGCCCATACTATGTCAGTATTAAATACCTTCCATGCTTCTCTAGCTTGATTTTACAATTAATGTTATTATTGCAAGACTAAAGATATTTGCAATAAAGTTGCATATCGTACAGGGAATAATAAATTCTTAGGGAATATGCTTTATACATATGAAAAGTCGTCAACGGGATGTAGCACGAATCGCTGGAGATCAATAAAAGAAAAGCAAAATCAAGATAATATACGTAAGACGTCACAGAGATATCTGTGTAAGTCATGTGGCATTATTATAGGACATTGCAGTTTTCATTAATTGCTTGAGTTGTCAACTGAGAACCTCCGTTTTCAGCGAGTGACATCCCATAAGCATGTCTTTGGCTGACGTCATCCTGCCCGTAGCCACCGAAAAACAAAAGCGAGGGAAGAAAACTCAGAGTTCGCAGGCGCCTACGTTTCTCTTGACGCCTCCCTCTGATTGGTCAACTTTGACCTGCTCCCATTTAAAAACTATGACCTTCCGGACAAAAGGAAGGTCATATTCGTGATCAGTGAAGCCTCCCGATCACCGCCATACCCACCGGGTCAGGTAGTTCTGGGACACCCTGTATACAGTTAAAATTTTCAAAAAATCGATTTTTTTTAAATTTTATTTTCGTAATGAACATATATTTAAGTACACACACAGAAAATTTCTTGTCAATCCGGCGAATATTCTTGAAGTTACACGCACATTTGCAATGACATGGCAAAGCGTTCCAAAGTGCTTTTGAAACTTTAAACGCGTTTTTCTCAAAACTGCGTTTTTACAGTCGGTGAGCAAGATTTCTCGGAAACGGCTGAACCGATCAGTCTGAAGTTTTAACACAAGCTTTTTGAGTATATTTTTTAGTAATTGATCGAAGGTTTTATCTCACCGATAAATATTTTCTATTTTATCAACAATTTAAGGCCTAAATTTTTGTCAAAAATCGATTTTTTTTTGAGAAGCACCCATTTTGTCAAAAATTATTATTTTGCTTATTCCTTCGATCAATTACAAGATAATACATTATATTAACGAAATATTGTTGGTTTTTTCATTTTAACTGATCCAGTCCAGAGATATCGTGCTCACCGCAAGACGCCTTTTTTTTAGAGGTGTCCCGGAGATCAGCTATAGCAACTTTCAAAATAATTATTTTTACAAATAAAAGATGTTAAAATACAGTTAAAAGTTACCATAATATGTGTACAAATTTTTACAAAAGGTCTTCTTAAGAAAAATTATTGAAAAATCGATTTTTCTGGGCCTCCTGACTGTGTATAACCCCTTAAAACTTCGTAAGAGCTTGCACAGTGTGTTGACAAATATACTGAAAAATTTGGAATTTATGGCATTTCATGCCATTGTCCATAGAAGCACCCTAATTAAGCTACCCAAAAATATATGAAACAAAATATGTCTAAACAGATATATTTTGCGTTTTATATCACGATATAAAATAATTGTTTTTTTTTAATATGCTCTTCATTTTAATACATATTATTTATGATATTAAAAATTCAGATAGAGTGCCATCCTTCTCCGCTTTGTTTTTTCCAAAAAGTCCCGTGAATGTGACTCCCGTGCGTTTTCATCATTTGTTTCTTGCGTCTCGAAAGTGGCAGTTCGCTCTACATTTCGAAGCAAACAGCGAATAAATATAAACGTATCAGGTATGATACGTATGACATGTATGACATACAGATATGTATGGCAATACATATTTGCTTGAGTATTATTATATTATTAAACAAATTTAGAAATAAAATTCCAAAAATTCATGAAAAAAAAAAGTTTATGAGCAGAGACTCGGACACAAAAACTTAAAAAAAAGTCACAAGGTTCAATTCTTTTTGTATGAAATTTTTAAAAAATTTCATGAGTAATGTTTGAACTTTATTAATAAATGTTACAAAAATAATAAAAAAATAAGTAATTAAATCATTTTTTCAATGTGAAATTCCATTTTCCTCACATTTATCAACTTTTTTAAGAAAGTCCTAATTTTACTAACAATCATTAATTGTTTAATGTCTTCTGATATTAGTTTTCAATAGCACATCGTTTTCAACAACAAAGTCCATTTCTAGAGTGAAAGGAATTTTACATTGAAAAAGTTATTTAAATTACTTATTTGTTGATCATTATTGTAAAATTTATTTATAAAGTTCAATAACTACTCATGACAATTAAAAAAAATTGGATGTAAAAAAAATTGAACATGCAGGCTTGTGACTTTTTAAGTTTTCGTGTTCGAGTCTCTGCTTGTAAACTTTTTATTTTCATGAATTTTTTGCATTTTATTTCTAAATTTTTATTATGTACAAGAAGCAAAAATAATAGAATTGTAATGACAACACATATTTGCATGATTATTATTATAATATTAAACAAACTCATAAGTAAAATGCAAAAAAATTCGTGAAATTAAAAATCTCGAGCACAGAAATTCGAGCAGGGAACCCTTGGCTTATCAAGTTGACACGCTACCTACCGCTTCGCCCGCCAAACCACTTATAGCTAAAGTTACACCTTTAGATATATAAGTTCCCATACAAACTTTAGGGCTCTTTTTCTCAAAATTGGCTGCCTATTGGTCTGTAGAACTTGAGCATGGTATGAGGTTTCATCACTACGAATTCTCATTCGGAACTTCATTTCTCATACCGTTTCCTCCACTTATCAGTACAAATAGACTGGTCCATCGACATATACTATGGACTACGCATAGACAGAAAAAATGGTCGGCTGACAGAAAAAGATAACGACTGGTGGCGGCCAAGCCCTATCTTTTTCTAACCAGCAGCCGTAGTATGAGAGTATAGAAAACATAGGCAATGGGAACATTAGAAAAGGAGAACAATTGGCCGCCACCTCATTTCCTCTTTGTTTATTTGAGCGGACACTTTTTCAAAGGATCTAAGGTAGGGATCGCGTAGTCCACACTATATGTCAATAGATTGGACATACCCATGTATTCTGTGCCTCACGATCTTTATATGCGGAATATACATATGTATATCTACATACAGCATTTCAATGGTTAAAATCCATTTGCAGGTGGCTTTTTAATGCGGTTTCAAAGGTTCATGAAAATTCCGGGTTCCTCCTTCTACTTTACTTATATTTTTTATATGCTAGTTTCTGTGGAACGTATCAACGGCATAAAAATAGACACGACTGTATAATATAATAAAATGTATATAGTATAATATAATCATGCATTTGCTACATTCCAAGTTAATTAATAGATTCAATAAGCATTGTTCATGAATAAAAAAAAAGTAATAATAATCGGGTCTCGAACCCGAGACTCTCGCGCGTTGACTCGTTACCATGCACGTATGATGTTTGGTTACCGTGACGTACAGATTGGGAAAACTGTATTTCAGTTGTTATACACGTTTCGAGTTTGCTAGAGTACTCTGATACATACGCTTGACCAATCAAAAACGTGGGTATGGTTCGAAGCTTCTCCGTCTAGGTGACGCGTCGACAATAGAAAACATACGCTTTAAAGTGCCACCCGTTATAGTCCATGCGTCTCACGGAGCTCACGAATATCACGCGTAGTATATCTATATATACTCGACCAATCAAAAACGTGGGTACGGTTCGACGGCCCTCCGCTCAGGTGGCGCGTTTACTCTCAAATAAAATTGGTTTCAAGAATATCGGCCCATTGGCAATCTCCCTATTCATCTCTGGTATACCGCGCAACGGTCCGAACATGGAGCCTAGAGTAGAGGAGGACGAACGTAATGCTATGTAAATGGTCTACGAATCATGCTTCACTTGTTTCGACTGAAGCCGATAGAGGCGCGGCGACGTTAGCGACTACGAGAGAGACGGACTGAGAATAAAAAGAGACAGCGATCACTTGAAACTGCAGCGTAAGCAGGGATTTTCTACGATCGAATGTACGTCACTTCACTCTATCACCAAATGGTTACTTCACGCCAGTCTTTAAAGTTTACAGCGACGCTTGTGGTGAAATTTAGAACCCGATCTAAGTCAAGTTTCGTCGACCATAATTTTGTCCCGTTAGCATAAGCGTTCGTCCTCCTCTACTCTAGGCTCCATGGGTCCGAACCAGAATCCAGTAAAGGCCTTCACACACAAAACGACGTAACGACTTAGACGTAAGCCGTAGTGGCGAAAAATATCGTAAGGATGAAATCGTTACGGCTTACTTCTTATGGACAACCAATTACAAACCTTCTCGCGTGATGTGCTTTCCTGTAAAAGTGCATATCATGCATTTCAATATAGTTCCAATTTACAAAATATACAATCCTTAATTATAAGTACATAATTGTTATTGTGTACTTACTTTTTACAACAGAAAATAGCTAAAAAAAGAAAGTTATAGTACTTATGTACAATGAAGACACTTTAAAAAAATGTGCAATTCTTTCTTCAGTGTGATTGGCCGTAGCTTACTCCTTACGCGTGTGGTGTGCGATGGTGCTTACTGATTACGGCTTACGCTTACGTCTTAAGTCGTTACGTCGTTTTGTGTGTGAAGGCCTTAAGCGGTTTCATTGAAAACATAAGCCGTACGTGCATCTGTGGAGTGTGAAGTTAGTCCCAATTGCATCCTCGATATCTCAAGAAAGCCGCACGATTGGTTGAAAAGCCCTTTGTATACATATATCGACTATATTAAAAAATATTCAGCTTCTTACAAGTTCACGTAAGATAAAGTACGAGAACTCGGTTTACTAGCTTCAATATTGTGGTACCTCATTGGTTTTGCCATACTGTTGCGTCACTTTGTGCTAACTGATTAAATGTTAGATAATATCATGTAAACTATTATAGACAGATAGATAGACACGTTTATTTTTATAGCAAGGAAGACAAGGTAGGACTTGCAGGATCCCCCCCCCCCCTTTTTTTATTTATATTTCATTGGCCCGTATTCATAGTCGGGTCTCAAGGTGACGCTTAAGGCCGGCTTGATGAGGACTGTCTTATTTGATTAAGATTGTCTTAGGATACTATGAATTCATAGGTAAAAAATAAGACAGTCTTTTCGAAGAAGTTGCTTGAAAGGGACACCTTATTTTATTCAAGATCGTCTTGACGAAGGCAAAGCTCAAGATGACCTTATTTAACGTTCGGCAATATTCGGAATATTTCTGTCAGACTGACCAATAAAGACACTGAGATTTTCATACGATGGAGTGAAAATCTTGTAGGGGCCTAGCCATATAATATCTATGTGAATAATGGTCTTCATTTTCGTGCCTTCATTTGATTTTCCGTTTGTTTCGGTACCTATGATTTTTAGTTTTGTGAAATTAAAAAAAAATGTCGCAAAACAGAACTGAAGCACGAAAATACAGCAAGCATAAACATTACACAAGTACTGAAAAGAAACTATTTTTGGAAATACTAAAAAAATATAAGGATGTTATAGAAATTAAGAAAAGTGATTTAACAACGTTAAAAGACAAAGAGATAGCATGGGCAGAAATTGAAAAAGAATTCAACCTCTCATCTTTAGTTATGCAAGAAGTAATTATTAATTTAATTAATAACATTACATTGACGTATTCGTGCATGTCCCTCGACAGGTACTGAACTTATGATTAAAATATAATCAATTATTCAATAGAGAACTGTACAACAGCTAAAAAAACTTTGGACTAACTTAAAGCAAACGCAGAGAGATGCACTAACAAAGGAGAGACAATCTCGGTTTGTTATTGGAGGAGGCCGTGCAATTCCACTGGCCATGATTGATCCTGATGTTGCTATCATAGCTCCTAATTTGATAAAAAATGCCCCAATTTTATTTTCGTCTAACATGCCAGAAGAGGTTGTTCATGGTAACAGTATTATTATGTATATTCTAAATAAATAGTTGCAAAACATTTATTATATATCAATTTTTTATTGACCATGCTTAAGTTTTTCTTAGACCGACGTCAACAGATTCTAAATAAAGACAATATTGATATAATTGTGCAAGACTCACAATTTGAAATTGATGATGAGCTGATCATTGATGAACTCCTTGATGCATGTCACATGCTGGTAGCAGCAACATAGGCACAATTCATTCAAAAGGTATTAAACCATAGGAATTTAATGATACACATATATCTGTGATAAAATACTACCACCGATCTTGAATATTACGTCTTAGCACGCAATTTTATTCAGAATACTGTACTTTGAAGTGATTGAAAAAATTCAATTTTGCTACTGCACTTCATTAATTGTAGGATATATTTAATGTGTTTCTTTATTATGTAAAAATATTGTCTACATTCTATTATGTAATATTAACTTTTTTATAATACATTTTCTTTGTACAGCATCAAAGATAAAAAAAGAGTAGAAAGGACAAGGCCTACAACCGGACATATAACCTGCAGGAACTTAAGTTAGCACATATAAGACATATTACAAAGCAGCAAGAGGATTTGGCTACATTGCAAAAGCGAAACCAAAAGGTTTTGCATGATTTAGCATACGAACATGCTAAAACAAAATATGCTTTGGAGATACGTCACACTCCACAGATGCACGTACGGCTTATGTTTTCAATGAAACCGCTTACTAGCAAATTTTTTAATTAGGCAATTCGCGACCAACAAAAAATTTGGCATCGATTAAGTCCTTGTCGACTTCTGCAGATGATTTTAATTGAAAAATACGAATTAGACGTATGAGCCCAGTTCACAGCCACGCAACATGGCCGCCCCCGTTGTCCAGGAATGGTTTTCTTTTGTTTTCAACGAAACCGCTGACCAACAAATTTTTTAATGAGGCAATTCGCGACCAACAAAAAATTTGGTATCGATTAAGTCCTTGTTGACTTCTACAGATGATTTTAATTAAAAAATACCAATTAGACGTATGCAGCCTAGATCACAGCCACGCAACAGGGCCGACCCCGTTGTCCAAGAATGGTTTTCTTTTGTTTTCAACGAAACCGCTTACCAACAAATTTTTTAATTAGGTAATTCGTGACCAACAAAAAATTTGACATCGATTGCACACAATAGAAAGTTATTTTTATGAAAAATAAGACTTTTGGGGCTAACTTCACATTCCAAAATTTATTTTCCATTTTCCAAACAAATGAGCAACCAACAAATTTTGTAATTGTTCCAACAAAAACCAACAAAAAACCAACAATTTTTTAGCAAAAGAAAAAATTCAAATAGTAAAAGTTACAGTGCTAACTTCACGTACGTCTCATCTCTGCTCGAGGAATATCATGGAGCCTAGAGTAGAGGAGGACGAACGCTTATGCTAACGGGACAAAATTATGGTCGACGAAACTTGACTTAGATCGGGTTCTAAATTTCACCACAAGCGTCGCTGTAAACTTTAAAGACTGGCGTGAAGTAACCATTTGGTGATAGAGTGAAGTGACGTACATTCGATCGTAGAAAATCCCTGCTTACGCTGCAGTTTCAAGTGATCGCTGTCTCTTTTTATTCTCAGTCCGTCTCTCTCGTAGTCGCTAACGTCGCCGCGCCTCTATCGGCTTCAGTCGAAACAAGTGAAGCATGATTCGTAGACCATTTACATAGCATTACGTTCGTCCTCCTCTACTCTAGGCTCCATGAGGAATATGCTTGTGGAAAATTGCAATGGCGCTGCATGTAACAGCTGTCGTATAACAAATGTAGGTTAATGAAACTTGATGTTAAAATTTATACCAAGAGGAATTAAATGTGTATTACAAGAATATTGTAGTTATGATCAACTAGAAGTTAAATGCTGATTTATGGTGTGTTCGTGAGGCTATCAAAGATCTCAGAACACTGCAAGTGATGGCCGAAAATGTGGCAACGAAAGATGCCGAGATTGTGCAAAACATTAAAATCCTTCTGTGGGGTCCTTCCGTCAAAGAAGACGTTTTTAAAAGATGGGCTCAGGGTAAATTCATACACTTCTATATTATTAAAAATTAGAAATGGATCTCGCTATAATTATTGAATTAAGTCTTTATTGCATTAATAAACCTGCTTGTAGATAATCCATTCCTGCTCATAACTGTTTTCTGAATTTTATACCATGATTTAATTATATTTTCTCCATTCGTAGGATTTTATTTCAGCAGAGATGAGCCTACAGCTTTGGTTCAAACAGAAGGTGGTCCTTGTGCTGTCATTGCTCCAGTTCAAGCTTTTATATTAAAACAACTTTTGCTTGAACGGGAAGTTCAAAGTTGGAAAGACATTAAAGTAGAAAAGTGTGATCAGCTGCTTGTAAGGGCTATGACAGAGATTGTAGCCCAAGCTGCAGATATGGAGAATCCTAAATATTCTATAGTGCACACAGAACAGAATAACATGACAGTCAATGGAGATATAACTGATTCAAATAATACAGCTAAAGTGAGCACTGTTCTGCTGGCAGAAGAAGACAGGAGCACTAGTGGTGCTACAATGGAAAAAAAGTATACGTTAGACCCAGAATCCTTTCATTCTCAATTAAGGTGGGAGAATATTAAATTGTCCGAATACCATGAATCATATTTAATATATATTAATTAAATTCCAGAATACTAGTAGCAGATGATATTGATCAAGTGGAACAATTCTTTACTGAGACAATTAACACATTAAAGGACTCCTTTGGCATTCTTCTGCTACTTTATACTGTTGTTTGCACTAAAGGTATCACTGGAATGAGATCAGAAATGTCAGATCCCACAGAACCTGTTATTGACTCTACATATGGTTATGGAAGTCAAAGTTTAATTAATCTGATGTTAACTGGTCGGGCAGTTAGTCATGTATGGGATCATGATCAAGATGTTGGTGGACTCAGTAAGGGATCTAAAAACACAGAACTTTTTGCAAGCTGTCTGTGACCTGATATATGATAAGATATGATATTATATCTTATAGAATTACGAGGAATAGATAAGCAGAACTCTGTAGGCTTTCTGGCACTGCTGGAGCATTTACGTTACTGTGAAGTAGGAACGTTTCTAAAATCTCCATCTTATCCTGTTTGGGTGCTTGGATCAGAAACTCATTTGACAGTTCTTTTCTCGCCGGAGAGACAACTAGTTAGTCCAGAAACGCCAACTGAGCAAGCCAGAAGAGTTTTTAAGAAGTTCGACCCTGAAGGCAATAATTTTATTTCAGCAGATCTTCTTCAAGACGTCCTGAGCGAACTCGGATTAGTTGCCGATTCAGAGTAGTAAGTATTCCTTGAAATAAAAAGTATTCATTTAATTGAGATCGTATATGGGACCACTTGCAGCGTGGAGATCATGAGAAAGAAGTTGGACAGTGAAACCCTAGGCATTATCTTGCTAGCTGCTTTCATGGATGAGTTTTTTCCTGAAGAGCAACGAACATGTCCCGACACTTTCCCACTGTTTCATTATAATGGTCTCCCACGTAGTAATCCGGACAACAAGGTGAAGTATCACAAAGGTCAAGCAGTATTGTTGGAATGCACTGTCAAATGTATTCTGGACAGTAATCCAATGTTAACGGTACTCCAGACGAAATGGCCGAGCATTGAAACACAGTGGGATTTGAATAAAACTCCCAGTTTGAATTAATTTTCAAAAACAAAAGAATAAAAGTGACATTAGAATACAGTGAGCAGATTTGGAGTGTCGTAGTATTACTGCCAATATATTGAAGTGCAAAAGAGGCGCCGTTATCTCATAACTGTAGCCTCATACAAGTCCTTTTACTATGGTTTATTGCCTTTCTTTAAATTCTTTGAAGAATCAATAATCTATTATTTTTTGTGTCTTTAAGTTTTTGGAGTGCTCAGAAACACTATGCTGCATTTTTGTCGTTCAGCGTTTACACGAACTTAAGAGCGAATAGCTAAGAACTCACTCGAAAACACGGTTGATTTTCGGAATTTTTTCTAGCAATTGAATTATATTTTAAGGCATTTTTTTTATATCACCATGACGTATATTATTAAAAGTATAAGTAGTAATTTTTTAATTGAAAATTATTGTGAGATGGCAGATATTTAGCTCTTGAGGCAAAGTGCGTTCTGAAGATCCCTTTTTACAGTACGATATTTCGGGGAATGTTCATCTAAAATCAAAAGAACAAACAGATATTTAAAGTAAAAAAAACTTTATCTAGATATTGTCATAGCAGAATTTTTTGACAGTTTGCTTTTTTACACACAAAAAACTAATGTACAAAATTATCTTTTTTCATACTGTCAAGTTTAATCATCCGCTATTTTGTAAAAACATGAAAAATCGAAATCAACTAGGACAGTATTTAGTAAAGGTTAGGTTCTTCAACTTTTCTTTAGTTTTTGATTTGAGATAAGCCATCTTCAAGATATTGTGTTCACCGTAAAAAAGGTTTTTCAAAACAGGCTCTGCGCTGACGATCGTATCTTCATTATTTTTTAAATATTTTTCGATACATAAATTCCTATGCATACTTTAAAATATATACTTTATAGTGGTGTAAAAATAAATGGCTCAAAATGTAATTGCTATAAAAATTTCGATAATCACTCTTGTTTTAGGATGAACTCTATTCTCTCTCAATCAATCGTCCAGTTTATTCCGAGCAGCTGATACACGAAGTAAAGCAGTATATTTGTAGTATATAGCTGTTTCTACCGCTCTTTTTTAATTGAACTATTTGATATGGATATAGTGCTTTAATAGACAAATAAAGGTTTACGGTGTAACTAGGCCAATGGCTTTCATTTTTTCCGATTAAACTAAACATATAAGTGGTTAATCACGCTTAAACGCCAAACAATGGAACTTAGGTCCCAGTTTCAGAGCATTTCAGACTATTTAGAAATGTAAAAGCGCACGGACGTAATGAGGAAATGATCGAGTGTCTGGTGAGATAAAATCCTCTGATACAGTTTTCCATTTTGCGGACTGAGTATACAGGGTGTTTTTTTTTAACTTGAGACATCGAAATATTTCAAGAAATACGCATCCTACGAAAAAATGTCCGTAATAAAAACTTTTCAGTTTCGAGGGGGAAAAGCGATTTTGCAAAAATTTACCACAAAACTCCACCCCCTGAGGGCAGGAGGGGGGTAACTTTGAAATGTCAAATAGGAACCCCTATTTTTTATCACAGATTCAGATTCGCCTGTAAAAAATACGTAAGCTTTGTATAAAATTTTTTTTTTAATCGAGACGAGTCGTCTTTCACAAACCATGGTACGGTTAATCGACACAACATGCATTATTGGAGTGTAGAAAACCCACATTGGTTGCGTGAAGTTGAGTATCAGCGTCCGTGGTCTGTGAATGTTTGGTGTGGGATAATTGGAGATGAACTTATCGGTCCGTATTTTATTGATGGTAATTTGAACGGCGAAAAATACCGTAACTTTTTAGAAAATGAAGTTCCAATATTGCTTGAAGACTTAAGCTTGGAGGTGCGACACGACATGTGGTTTCAACATGACGGTTGTCCAGCACATTATTCTGGAATCGCGCGGGAAGTACTGAATCGCGAATTTCATGGTCGATGGATCGGTAAAGAAGATCCGATAAATTGGCCTGCCAGATCGCCAGATCTTACGTCGCCGGATTTCTGTTTGTGGGGTTATCAAAAGAGTTAAGTTTATGAAGAAGTGCCAACAATTCGTGATAACATGATCTAGCGAATTAGGTCTGCTTGTCGAAAAATAACACCAGACACACTTCGCAGTTGTGTTGAATCTTTCGAAGCTCGAATTAACAAGTCCATCAAAGTGGGAGGACACCATTTTGAGCACTTGTTCTAAATGGTTAATTAAAAACAATCACCCCGATGGTGAGAGGCAAGGGGACGTACCGAAATCAAGCACCCCGAAGAGAATAGGCCACTACTACGTCCACATCGTTATTCCTAGGTAGAGCTAAAAGTAGTGCCTACATTTAAATTGATTACAATTGAACGGTCCTCCTGAATACATTTAACACGTCTCATTTACCTTTCGTTTGGAAGCGTTATCCTTGAAATAATCGACAATTTCATTTTTCGCCATTGCAGCGTCATCTATCGCGAATTGAAAAAAATTGTTATACAAAACTTACGTATTTTTTAAAGGCGAATTTGAATCTGTGATAAAAAATAGGGGACCTATTTGAAATTTCAAAGTTACCCCCCTCCTGCCCTCAGGGGGTGGGGTTTTGGAGTAAACTTTTGCAAAATTGCTTTTCCTCTCGAAATTAAAAAGTTTTTATTATGGACATTTTTTCGTAAGGATGCCTGTTTCTTGAGATATTTCGATGTCTCAAGTTTAAAAAAACACCCTGTATAGCAGTAGGGAAGATATTGTTTTATTAAACTGAGTGTAATAAGAATATAGATATACGAAGATCGCCTTCTTACTAATGTAATTCGGTGAACGATCCAAAAAGTACGTTTGTAAGTGTAGAATGTTAGGTATATGTATGAAAAACGGGGAAAGATAAAAGTATTTTGAGTGGGTCCCAACCCAAACGAGAATTTTCGTAACTTAACATGAGAATTATCGTACAGGGTTGGTCCGTGATGGGTTGGGTTCTACTCTAATATTGTAGCTGGTTTCTGTAATATTATTGCATACAAATATCTTCATAAGAACTTTTTGCTTATATTTTTATTACGTATGAAAAATATGCGCGTAGAAAATTATTGATAGATACGTTTGTGTACAATACATTACAATATCTTACTACTTTGTCTTATTTCATATGCTCGATGGTGATGAATTCCAAGACAAAAGATTAATTTTCTTTTCTTTTTTCTTGCACACATTGGCGTTTGCTCTAAAAGAGTTACCAAATCAAAGTTGATTATTATTAGAGGATGTTATAACAGCTATGATCCTTAGAAATCAAAAAGAATTTTTAAGCACATATAGGAAAATTAAAACTTATTTTTAATGAGTTTTCTGTAGACTATAATTCGTATTAAGGTCAGAAACTTGTGTATACAAACAAATTAGTGTCGATAATATTACTTTACTGCGTTTCAATTCGACCATCCTGCAACATACCAATGAATTGATGTAAATGAACTATATGCAGAGGACTGAAAAATATTATGCATACCTTGCGTGAATTCACGAATATTAATAAAAATGACTATAGAAATCAGTTCTAATTTTTATTAAACCCCCTTCACAATATTCATCTAAATGCGTACGAATTTTTAAGTATAGAATTTTTCTCATATATTGAATAATCTTTATAAAAAAAGCAAATAATTATAGGGTAGGAGTACTACCTGGTTATGAACGAATTCGTGATGAGCGAATTTCTCCTCTGTTCCGCTTGACTGAACTTTATACCTTCCTCCATTCAAATTATACGCCATGCGCACGTAACTTTGGTGCGGATCTCTTGTTATAAGTGAACAAGCAATTAAGTTTATGTTGTGACGTATAATCCACGGCCGCTCCCAACGTGCTGAAATCCGAAAAAAATATTCAAGATCCGAACTAAATCGGATTGTTGGGCGCCAGGTGCGGACTCTCCGCACCGACGTTCCTCCTATGGCCGCTTCCACACGATCTCCTGGCTGCTCAGCCTCAGCTAGCTTTAATGATAGAGGGGAACGTGGGGGCGACGAGATTTGAACAGCTCGGGGTACGCCAATGAAACCGCCGTTTGAAGTTCTAACGTCCGTTTATTCAAATAGAAAAAAAAAAACGGAGCCAGTATAGAGCGTTCCGACGCGTACAATAACTTCTAACGGCGAGCGCGGCCCTTCGTAAGGGCCGCAGGGTTAACTTTTCCCACCGTGCCTAGCTTGTCCTATCACGACCCGCGGATTACTACCACGCGGTTAACGGCCCTACAAAGCTCGGTGGGCGAACCTACTTCCTAGCGGAGATCTTCTCAGGCCAGCGTCCCAAATGCCTTGACCACCGATCCCCGCCCGGGCTCCGTGAAGGCGGCTATCCCGGCCCTTCTCCGAGGGGAATCCGCGTAATAAGAAGGGCCGCTCTCGGCGGTACTTACCGGTGTAGCGGCTTGTCCAATAAATCCAAAGAAGAAGAAAAAAAACCAAATAAGCCGTTTTGGGGCGGGAGGTCCTCGGCTTCGGCTGGCGATCTCTTGCGCACTTCTGCTCTCTAGCACCTCCTCAATCACCACACCGTCACCCTTTACCCTTATTTCACTAAAAAAAAAACAAAATTAGTCCCAGAATCCAAGCCGCGTCGTACACCAGAGATCCACCAAAAACCTAGCCAAGTCGTCCATACCAAAAGAAAATCCGCACTCCACAGTTCACTGCACGTAATCGTCCGTACTATACTTGCCACATGTGACTCGGTCGATTACCGGAAAGAGATTAAATTCGGCAAATCCGAAGATCGCCGAGTCCTGCTTTTGCCGGTTTGCCGAATTTAGCCGAAGGAATTCCCGCCTCACGGGAATTCCTGGCCCCCTCATCCTCCCGCGTCTAGCGGGTGGACCAAAACAAAAATACCCCCCTCCCGCGGTACCTTGCCATCCAGGTCGCACGTCGGGACGATCAGGTGTCCCGGTGTCGGGTGGTTAGCGGTTTTAGCCCTCGTGCCGCGCCGTCCGATCCGCCCCGCCGCTACCGCAGCTGAACCCCCACCCATCCCGATCGCGCGACCCTTCGACGCGGACTCTAGAGTTTTATCCCTTAATGTAACATGGTGCGCCCAAGCCAGGCGCATGATGCCACGTTACAATGTACCCTAGCAACCGCTGGATTACGTATTTTATGGAGCACGAAAAGTGATGAGTAGCATGCCCCGTTCCGTGCACCGTAACGGGCTTACGTAAAAAAAACTATTGCCCTGCCAATATTTCCAAGCGTGAAATGTCATTACCTGTCACCTGTCATTATCTGTCAATATACAGGGTGAAGCGTTTATAGTGACCCAGGCAATTTTCTCCCAAACGAAGCGAGATACAAAAAAATGTTCGATACATTAGTTTCATGGCTTCAAGGGGGACACAAGATGGCGTCTTTCAATTTTTTCCTAAATCAAAGTATCAAGGTCATTTGAGGGTCAACTTTGGTTTTTCAAATGGGATGGTGTATTTTTTGTTATGGAAATCAAAAGAGCATTCAATTCCAGGTCTCAAAGTACTGGTATGCTATGGTCTCAAAACTAAAGGATCATGGGATATTAATTGAAATAGAAAAAAAAATCGGTTTACTTGTTAATGGCGCATACGTTGCGTTCATCGTTCTTTCGATGAAATTTCACAACAAATGTTCGAAATGTTGGCCATTTACTTCGATGCATTTTTGCTAACTTCGAATGTAAGAACGTTGCACTGCTAATAGAGTGTCATCCTTGATATTGGCAGAGGCATCAATGATGCGCTGGCGCATGTTGTCGCATGTCGTCGGTACTTCCTTGTAAACTTTTTCTTTTATGTATCCCCACAAGAAAAAATCGACGTTATCAAAATTGTATCGAAGTAAATGGCCAACATTTCGAACATTTATTGTGAAATTTCATCGAAAGAACCCCCCGCAACGTATGCGCCATTAAGAAGTACACCGATTTTTTTTTCTATTTCAATTAATATCCCACGATCCTTTAGTTTTGAGACCATAGCATACCAGTACTTTGAGACCTGGAATTAAATGCTCTTTTGATTTCCATAACAAAAAATACACCATCCCATTTGAAAAACCAAAGTTGACCCTCAAATGACCTTGATACTTTGATTTAGGAAAAAATTGAAAAACGCCATCTTGTGTCCCCCTCGAAGCCATGAAACTAATGTATCGAACATTTTTTTGTATCTCGCTTCGATTGGGAGAAAATTGCCTGGGTCATTATAAACGCCTCACCCTGTATAAATATTTAAAAAATTGTATATGCCTTTATTCATTGTGACGTCAATTTTCGCGATCGAGCCTCGTCGGGAGATGAGAGACTGACCGGCGCACAACTTACGTGATTCCTTCGTGTTCCAGGCAACCCAGGGCTAACACATACAATTCGAAATAATACCTATGGTATTGTTGGGCGCCAGGTTCCAAAACGGGAACCACGTATCAACTTCTACGGTTCGTCTTCGCGTGCCTAAGTTGGCTAACTCAGCTATGCGGAGGCGGCGGGGATCTTCAAGAGTAAGGACAACTTTAACAAAATAAATACTCCGGCTTTTTGGGTCAACAATAACAAAATCGATCTTTTATTTTTGCGCGACAGCTTCTTTGAGCCCCACGCTGGGCGCCAACCAGTGGTGACGTCAGCGGGGAAGCGCGATGAGTAAAGATAAAATCAGTATTTCTTTCGTTCGCCCATTTAGGACGCGACCACTCGAATATAACAAAATCCCAATTTAACAATTTCAGAAATAAATAATGGACCCAATAAGATTGCGATTAAAACAACAACGAATGACAATATCAATTTTTCTGAGGTCTTAATCCCAATTCCTACGTACAAAGTTCTCGATCTATTCCGCGTAGTCTAATTCTTACAATCGATAAAATGCAGTCGTACAATCCGATAAAATTCAATACTTTCGACAGTCAATAAATACTTTCGTACGATTCGATACATTTCGACCTTTCGACAAATTCCAACATTCAATAAATACTTTCGGACAATTCGCTATCGGTTCCAATACACACAATTCTCAATACATGAGTCGATTCAAAATTATAACGCGATCTACCCGCGATACTTCGAAACACACGACCTCAAGGACTATTCCGTGTCTCTCGGCAACACGTCCCTAACGTGAACGCGATACAATGAAATTCGGAAATCTGACACTCAACATTTCCGAGAAAACTTATCATTCAAACACATTCATTCTATTCGATTTACAAACGCGCGATAAATATGTCCACGATGGGCAACATATTTACGCGAACAAAGTCCCTTGCCGGTCGGCGGAATCTCTTACTCCAAACGAACGCGATCCTACGAGTGGGAACGTGTTCCACGTACCTACAGGCACCATTCAAAAATGGACAAAACGCGGGGTATTACGAGATTTCGTCGCTCACAAAAATTAACAAATCGCTTACCGAAATCTCTATGTCTTTTCGATCGCAGAATTTAGCCCGTACACACGGCCTCGGACGAAGTCCGGATTCTCCACAGACTCGAACCCCGAAAACAAAACGATTCCAAAAACACGACTTGCGTCGTCGACGGTTCAGGCAAGAAGAAGGAAGTTGCGTTCCCTTTCGATCGTAATCGGCAGCACCGGAGAGTATCATCCTCTCCCTTATTCGCAACCACCGCTGATTGGTCCTACGGCCCCAATCAGAAATCTCCAATATGACACTACGCGCTACAATTCAAATACGTCATCGCGACCATTCATACGATTCGGGAACAGCGATTACTGGCTGTCCCGCGATGGGCTCCGTCGTCCCATAGGAATTTGCAACGGTTCACCAGGCGTCCCCGGATTCCCCGTTCGCGAGTCTTCGTTCCTTTCGTGGATAGCGGTGGGCCTCCGTTATGAGTTGTGGTGCGTTACAGGTGCTCCGTCGTTCGTAGGTCTATGTCACGCGGAATGAGTAATAGCTCCCTGCTAGTTATTCGGTACACGTAGACCCGTTCATGTAGCTCGGGTGATAGCGTGCGTAGAGTTGCTCCAAGTCGCGAGGTGATTGGTGCGGTGAGCTACAGCGCGCGCAGCTAGAGCCCTGCCGGCGCTCTGACGTCACTCAGCCTTTCGTCCTCGTTCCTCCCACGCTGATGATCCCTCGCTGATTCTTCTAGAGACTCGGTAAGACCGCGAATACAATATTCGCGGCATGGGACATAGCAAAAATCAAAACAACAGAATCAGAAATCAACAAATTCCTAACTTCGTTAGCCCTTGAGGTGGTGGCATCTTGCCTGGATTCTTCTCTAATTCGCGTTTTCCCGCGTACCACTACAGTTCCCGCCGAGGACCTGACGGGCTAAAATCTACCACGTCACAATATATATTGAGACGTTTCGTGATTTTTGAGTCTTCAGTATCACGAGACTTTTTATAGGGTTTGTGCACTGGGCAGGCGTTTTTAGAAACTATTAGACACTGGATTCGTTTAAATAAAAAAAATAATGATATATTGTCCTATAAATTACAGACTAGGTGTCCTTAATATTCTCTTTTGCTTCTCACACACACATTCACACACTTTATAATTGTCTCTCGTTTGATGGTCTTGGCGACAAGAAGTGTTTTTGTTTACTTGTTCTCTCTATTAACCTGTTGGGAGGGAGAGAGGTAGCTGGAACTACAATACAGCAGATTGCGCAATGCGTCCGAAGACCGTGGTCCAGTTGAAGGTGAGGATGATAATGATTCAGTACCCACAGGAGATCACAATGAACCCCGTTTGCTGAATCCCTTATCTTAAGGATAGGTTAGACTCAGACAGCTACTAATCACAATGATATTGGGAGCTGAATCTTTTCAAGGTTGGTTGTTTTTACGACTGATCTGCAACCCTGACAGTTCTATTGCAATCACTTCACTGCAGGAGAGTGCAGAAGGAATTGGGATGCCCTTCCTGACACTACGGGGTATCACAATGATTCCTTAGGCCTGGTAAGAGCTATAGGATGCTCAGACAGCTACTAATCACAATGATATTGGGAGCTGAGCTTTTTAAGGAATGTGGTCGTTATGCAGTGGTCGATTTCTGACAGCTCCAGCACAATGCTTTCGATGCAGAATATCTGCAAGGATGGCAGATTTCCTGATACAGGGTGGAGACACAATGCTTTCCAAGACCAGGAGCTGCCGAGGATGAGTTCCCACAGTTTGCAGTACAATACTGTTCACTGGTTCACTGTGGAACAGAGGATTAGTTTTCTTCCTAGCTTTTTGATAATTTATACTCTCCAAATCTTTACTTGCTTCTTATCGTCTTGTGGCGTACAAGGGTCTTGTCGATTCGTCTAGATAGACACGAGTCAGTCTCCTATCGAGGAAGCCGCTGCTTATATCCTCGATAGGCATACGTTAGAACTAGTGGGGATAACGATTTTTATCCACCCAAGGTGTTAACGTCTCTTTTTGGATTCAATATTTTGATTTACGACTGGATTTGATTATTTGATTTAACTGATTGGATTAGCGGTTTCTTCAAGTGACCGCTTACTGGTATTTCTATTGTGTTCCGTGCGTGCCGGCTTATAGCGTCTGGGCACTTGTTTGTTTTGATTTCAGTCTATCGACTGTATTTCGGATTCTAGGAATATTAAAAGTAATAATTTCTAATATTATTTCCTCATGACTGTCGCTGTGACCAGTTTCAAGGGACTTGTGCAATATTAGGGATTTAAAGGTCTTATATTCCCTTTCCTTTATCGGCGTCGCTGTGAGAGGTCGATAGGATTATTGAGGAATTCTAAGATTTGAGGAGTTCTCTCAGATACCGTTCTGCACATCCACAGTGCGCTATGCACTCTTATGTGGGGCTATTGACGTATCCATCATCGAGAATGGATGATTGCGAAGGAAAAACGATAGAGGATAGGGGGGTATAAGGATGGAACGTTACATCGCCCTCCCAAACAATTGGACTGTTGCTGCGAGGGACGATTGTTTCGTGATTATTGGCCAGGTGGCCATGGTCCTATGAAGGGATCGAAGCCTCTGTATGTGGAGTTTATGAATACTCCGACCGTCTCTGTTTTTGCCCTTTCACGTCTTCTTCTCTGTTCCTCCTCTTTCTGCCATGCTCTTTTCCTGCTGATGTCCTAGTGCCCGTCGTTACTTTGGTGCGCGTGTGGCGCCGTACCGTTGGGTCACAGGTTTCCGTGACGTCGCCGGTGTCGTTTGTGTCCTTTGTTCTTTTTAATAGTTTGATTGGAGGCCCGTCTAGAAGGATTTCCTCGGAGATGATTCTCGGCTTCTGTGCTATGGCCGGGATGGTCGCCTCTAATTCCTCCTCTAAGCTTTTCAGCGGTGATGTTGAGTCGATGGTTATTACCGGGATTTCTTGCGGACCCGCTTCCGTAATTTGTTGCCAATTTCTCTTCCGAGCAGGCGTCTACGTGGTTTGTCCTTTCGTAGACTTACCCCGACCGATTTCCCACTTCTTCTTTGCCATGAGCGTTTTCCAGGTGAGAGGAGTGTGCCGGATCTCAACTTCCCCGTTCGTTTGCGTCCCGATAGTTCGGGTATTGATACCGCTCTCTGTTTGGGTTCCTTGCTCCATGTTGATGTACTAAGACTTTGCTAATTGTCGACCTAGTTTATATACCTCTTCGGTATACGTTTTCTTGCAACCTTTCGATGCGTGATATTTGGATTTTTGAATTTAATCCGTTGTTTGTCGATCTGTTGGACCTTGACTGTTGATGTCTTCCTCATTGCTTGCTGGTGTTTGTTTCTGTGTCGGCCTGGTCGGGCGTGCCACTGTGTCACTTTTAATTGATTCTTTGCTGGTCTTCGGTGTCCTCAGATTCATAACCCTCGTCTGCCTGGTCCGGTCTCCGATCGGCATAAGCAAAACGGGCAAATCCTTCCTTTACTAACTGATGGTTGAGAGGCTCGTTCTGGATCGTCCCTAGGCGAAGTGTTCCGTACTTGTTCTTCTGTCCATCGGAGTGCTTCCGGACTCCAGGCCGGAGTGGTCCGTGGGGTGATGCGGTCCATGCCACATTTTAGAATGAGTGCCGGAACTGACGCGGCCTCTTTTGTTAGTAGGTGTAGGCAGTTCACCGGAACCTTGATCACCTGCCCGTGATCCATGAGACCAATCTTGACTGTTGATTGTTCGAGATCCTTAAATAAATATTTTATTATTATCTTTTTATCTATCTTAATTAGACAATTATACATCTGTCGGCGGGAGAGGCCGATTTCAGTTTTGTTTTTTTTTGTTTTGTTTTGTTCTGTGTCGGGAACGGGGCAAGATGCCCCCCCCCCACTTTCTTTTCTCTAGGGGAAAACTACCTCGACACGGCCGAGGTAGAGTTTATTTTTCAGTCTACTTTTGTTAACCACAGGAAGTGTACTAAATAAAATAATAACATGTGCGAGCACCCGCTTGATTTGCATCACCACCCTCAATCACCTCCTACGACATCAGAAGTGGGATTCTTGCCGACGCCACCAGAAGAACGCAGACGAGCCCTGGAAGAAGGGATAGGCCCCGGCATCATCGGAAGATTCCTCAAAGGTGGATAAAAAGCGACAGAAACTATCGTCGTCCTCGATAAGGTGTCACTTTTGTGGAAAGCTGGGCCATAAACGGGCTGACTGCTACTCAAGGAAGGAAAAGCGAAGAGCATCGCCTGGCAAAGATCGACTCATCGACAGAACGCCCGCCGCTCAGAAGAAACCTATAACATGTTTTAAGTGCGGCACTATTGGCCATATTGCATCGAAATGCCCATCATCCAATAGTGGTTCAACCCCTTTCGACGACAAGAAGGAGAGGCGAGTCGACCGTGCACGGTTGCTGTACGCACAGGCGTATTAACACGATCCGGTGAGTCATTTTCATTTTGTTTTGATTCGGGAGCTGAGTGTTCCCTGTTAAAAGAAGCGATAGCCGCGAAATTTGGGGGTAAGAGTATCCACGACGACGAGGTCGCCGTCCCCGAGATTAGGGAGCAAGCAGTCAAGAGCATTGAGCAGAGCGCCTAAAGGGATAAAGAACGGTACGATAATACCAAAGCTGGAGATTCACAATTCTCAGTCGACGATTTCGTCCTACTGGAAAACCACGAACGCAATCAAATGAAATTAGATCCGAAATTTAAAGTGCCATTTAAGATCGTCGAAATATTAGCGGGTGATAGATACCGCGTAAAGGCCCTGAGTGGTAACAGGACATACAGTAACGTCCAATTGAAGTGCAACACTTGAATTTTTTTACATTTCTGTGAAAGTATGACAGATTTCGAAAAACCAAAGACATATTTTTTAGGAAATTTTCTTCTCGTTCGAATGGTAAAAGTTTTATCCCGATCGGATACAAAATGGCCGAATGGCAGGGGTTGGAGTGAAAAAGTGCATTTTCGAACTTTTTGAAAAATTCGAGATCTAGTACTTCCGGAAGGAAATTCATATTTCTAATCAGGGCACGAGAGAGAGCATCCTTCGGCATTAAAAAAACACCCCCATTGAACCCCTGTAGGATCACTCTAGGGGGAGTTACACCCCCTTGAAGTGAAAACACTTAAATGGCCATAACTTCCGAACGCGCCGGCCAATCTGGTCGAGTTTCTGCATGATATCATCTTTAATGATACTGCAGATTCTCACAAAATTATTGTTCTCGGAGATGATCCCGTGATGGAGATCTCGAGATTTCGCAAGCGCACTCGAAGCTTCCCTACCATTTTTCATTAGGAAAGCGATGAAATAGAAGTTTCATATTTATCCACCTTTTAGGTGATTTCAACGATTAAAACGCGCTTTTAAACATCCAAAAATGACTTTGCTAAGGGGTTAAATTATCCGTATGAAAAAACGCCTAAATTTTGAGAGTTCCGCTCGAGGCGCTAGGGGGACAGTTGCTTGGCGCGCGTGGTAGGGTAGTAGTCCCCCGAGCGCCTCGAGCGGAACTCGCAAAATTTAGGCGTTTTTTCAAACGGATACGTACACACCTTAGCGTACTCGTATTTGGATGTTTAAAAGCGCGTTTTAATTGTTGAAATCTCAGCTACAACGTGGATAAAAATGAAACTTCTACTTCATCGCTTTCCTAATTAAAAATGGCGGGGAAGCTTCGGGTGCGCTTGCGAAATCTCGAGATCTCCGTCACGGGATCATCTCCGAGAACAATAACTTTGTGAGAATCTGCAGTATCATTAAAGATGATATCATGCAGAAACTCGACCAGATTGGCCGGCGCGTTCGGAAGTTATGGCCATTTAAGTGTTTTCACTTCAAGGGGGTGTAACTCCCCTAGAGTGATCCTACAGGGGTTCAATGGGGGTGTTTTTTTAATGCCGAAGGATGCTCTCTCTCGTGCCCTGATTAGAAATATGAATTTCCTTCCGGAAGTACTAGATCTCGCATTTTTCAAAAAGTTCGAAAATGCACTTTTTCACTCCAACCCCTGCCATTCGGCCATTTTGTATCCGATCGGGATAAAACTTTTACCATTCGAACGGGAAGAAAATTTCCTAAAAAACATGTCTTTGGTTTTTCGAAATCTGTCATACTTTCACAGAAATGTAAAAAAATTCAAGTGTTGCACTTCAATTGGACGTTACTGTATAAGTATGCACACGATCGCTTACGACCCATGCCAGTGGGCAACGTACCTACCGAGCTCGATCCTGGCGCTGAACGGGATTTGAAGGTCCAAGTGGAGTGCGCCAGCACTGAGGAGGGTGACTTGAGAGGTTGAAAAAAAAATGTTATGACAGAATCCCCGCTCTGCTTGTTAATCGCAAGTCACAAAAATCCTACCCCACCGTCGTGGGAGGAGACGGCGCGAAGTGACAGCGGGCGAGGGATTGTGGATCGCAGAGGCGATCAGTGCAGCAGAGTGCACAGCGACATGTCGGTATCGCATGAGCGATCGCATGAGTGATCTGTATTGCCGTACGGACTCCGACGCGTGTCAAGGCGTCTGAAGGGAGTCATGTGGTTGCGGATAGCGAATGCAATGAAGACCTCTCCCTTAAAACTGTCGATGTCAGAACAATCTGGCGGTCACCTCATTTGTGGTAATGTTTCAGATGACACAGGATCAGAGTAGGTCCACACGAGGTCGTGCGATCATCAGGATGGCCGTGTCGGCGGGAGAGGCCGATTTCAGTTTTTTTTTTTTTGTTTTGTTTTGTGTCGGGAACGGGGCAAGATGCCCCTTTTCCCCCTACTTTCTTTTCTCTAGGGGAAAACTACCTCGACACGGCCGAGGTAGAGTTTATTTTTCAGTCTACTTTTGTTAACCACAGGAAGTGTACTAAATAAAATAATAACATGTGCGAGCACTCGCTTGATTTGCATCACCACCCTCAATCACCTCCTACGACATATTTAATTAAATAATCTGTATATTATTAATTATATAAGATTAATCTCTATATATTGTGACGTACTGGGCGGATTATTACCGCCCAGGGTATGCTCGAATTAGCTATAGTAGTTACAGGCCACTATGGGGAGACACAACAAACCCCCCACCACTGTCCCCCATGAGTCATGGAGCGCGCCGCGCTGTGTCCCCCGCACTGCACTATGGCGTCACCCCCTCGCCCATGTGGGCTGCTCTCCCCACCGCCACCCTACGCGGCACTCCCCCCACCACGCGGGCCTGGTCCTAAGGCCCGAAACCCCCAGCAGGAGCGTTGCATGGCCCCAGAGGGCGTACCACGGTCGGTAACTATGCACTGCCCACCGGTCGGTAACTTTTTAATTACCCTAAGGAGATAGCGTGGTAAGGTAGAACACGGTTCTTTTTTGTAAGAAATACCTTATATTATACAAGTATTGCACGTATTGGCGATGCTTTTTTTCGATACCTTTAGCTAGCGACGGGGTGGCTATCCAACCCCTAATACTTTGTTTGGGGTGAATCCTCCACATACCACGTACCTGTTGGAATGATGGTACCTTCTTTTTGGACCATCTAGCGATGCGCCAAACACACCAGGCGTGGGGGTACCATTGTCTTAGCAGCGTAAACTACTACATGTATCTCTTATTTGCAACTATGCAAAAAATAAGAGCCATGGTGGGGAAAAAGATGGTTACCTGTGAGATGCCTTCGCAGCATCTCGTCAGTACCTTGGTGACAATTGTGGAATACAAGCAGACAAATAAAGAAACAGTGGCAATAAAAAAAGTTAGTGAAAGTTAAAAACGGTTCAAAATCAGCGGTAGGTGTAATATTTTTCTCGTTTTCAATTTCTACCATAGTTATTTCATCTAATGTTCACCCTGTTTCTAGGATAATTCCGGGGGAAAAAAAAGTGGAGAAAAAGAAAAGTGGTATGTATAGCGGTGTTACGATTGTACGCGTTTTTATTTGATTTTAAAAAAGGTTATTTTATATCTGGTATTTTTTTACCTTTATTTCTAGACATTACCAGAAAGGAAAGGAAAACTACGAGCGTTCTCGTTACAGCCGGTTGTTACCGAAACTGTAAGTATAATAATTTTTAGGCATGCACCAGTTTTAATTTGATTTTTAAAAAATTTTTATATATCTGACACCCTTTACTCTTATTTCTAGCACAACCACCACCATCATCGCAGCGCACTGCAATAGTCTCCCCAACAACAACTCATTACTAGATCGGTAAGTGTAATAATTGTAAGACTACACTATTTTGTATTTGATTTAAACAGATTTATTTAAAAAAAAAAACTGAAATGTTACAGAATATGGCACCAAGGCGCCCGGATACGCCGCCCGAGGGGGCCGAAGGACCATTTGGGGTGCCGCTGCTTGACGGAATACCGCCGCCCCTCAATGCGTTCTTCGCCCCCTTCCACGAAGGGCAGTGCTTGTTCGGGTGTGTTTACATGCGGGGTGTGGAGGAGGGGCTATGCTACGGGTGCATGCGTGAGCAGATCGCCGAGCACAGGGCCTAGTTTACGCCTCATGTAATACACTACCTACAGATTGACCCCGCAATACATCTGCGTGCGGGCATCTGTGTACGCTGTGCTCGGTGTGTGCTGCATGCGTATGCACCCGGAGATTGCCTAGCATGCATAAGCTACTTTTGTGATAACCGGGAGGATCTATTAAGGCAGGGGGCTGCAGAAGTTCCTCCCCCACCCCGAATATAAATTGTGAGCTATGTATATGTATTGTGACGTGATTTTTCGAATCACGGTCTCTCGATTTGGTTTAAAGGGACGATTCGAAGGAGATAGAAGTGTTATCGGTTAAAAGGCTCTCGACCAATCAGAATGATTAGTTCTCGGATTTGGCTATTGTCAAAGCAGTCTGTCTCGGGGCACCGACCGAGGTGTCACGGGCTGGCTCGTGCTCCCGTGCTATCTGTTGATAGTTTTTCTTGCCGTGTTTCGCACCGGTATAGCAAGTTCTCGAATCGTACAGTTCTCGCGTTGTTCTCGCGATATCTGGGCAATTCTAGGAATTCCTGTGAGCGTTCCGGAGGTGTAGTGTTGTGCCTTAGTGCAGTGCTCACCAGAGTGTCCTTCGGATACAGTTCTCGGCCTCCACGGATTAGCTGTACCAGCCCCGGTGAGTCTCCCAATTTATTAATTGGTGAAGGGATCTCGATGGAGAGTTTAGATTCGTTCTGATACGTTCTCGGTTCGTCGCTCTCTACCTCTCGTACTATTTGCCGGACTCTTACTCCGACCCTCTCTACCTCAAACCTAGCAGCCTGAGCGGCCGTGCATTTCCGTAACCGTCCGCTCCCGTTCGTGTATCCAGTTGCGTTTGCTGATTTTACGCGACCCCAAAGATCAGCACCTACTGTTGCGTTTCTCGATTTCACGCGTCCCCAAAAATTGAAAGGATCCGTTAAGCTACCGCCTCGTCTGATAGGTTCCGTCAGAGCTCTCGTTCTTGGTGGAGTTGGGCCTGTTCCACCCCAACTCCCAGTTTATACCGGCTCGTCAGTTCCCGGTGAAATAAGAATTGACTGGCGCCCGCCTGGCTTGCGGATGCACGAACGACGGGTGGACGGCCGAAGGTAACGTAGGTTGGTTCTCGAAGATAGTTCGTTCTCTTGAGTTTTGCTATCGGTGTCGGGTCTCGAAAAGAAATACGTTACAATATATATGTTGTGACGGGGCAGATTTTACCCCGTCAGGTCCTCGGCGGGAACTGTCGTGTTACGCGGGAAAACGCGTGTTAGAAAAGAATCCAGGGAAGAAGCCACCACCTCAAGGGCTAACGAAGTTGCGAATTTGTTGATTTCTAATTTTGTTGTTTGATTTTTGCTATGTCCCATGCTGCGAATATTGTATTCGCGGGCTTACCGAGTCTCGCGAAGAACCAGCGAGGGATCATCAGCGTGGGAGGAACGAGGACGAAAGGCTGAGTGACGTCAGAGCGCCGGCAGGGCCCGGCTGCGCGCGCTGTAGCTCACCGCACCAATCACCTCGCGACTTGGAGCAACTCTACGCACGCTATCACCCGAGCTACATGAACTGGTCTACGCGTACCGAGTAACTAGCAGGGAGCTATTACTCATTCCGCGTGACATCGACCTACGAACGACGGAGCACCTGTAACGCACCACAACTCATGACGGAGGCCCACCGCTATCGACGAACGGAACGAAGACTCGCGAACTGGGAATCCGGGGACGCCTGGTGAACCGTTGCGAATTCCTATGGGACGACGGAGCCCATCGCGGGACAGCCAGTAATCGCTGTTCCCGAATCGAATGAATTGTCGCGAAGACGGATTTGAATAATAGCGCGTGGTGTCATTTTGGAGATTTCTGATTGGGGCCGTAGGACCAATCAGCGGTGGTTGCGAATAAGGGAGAGGATGATAGTCTCCGGTGCTGCCGATTACGATCGAAAGGGAAGGCAACTTCCTTCTTCTTGCCTGGACCGTCGACGACGCAAGTCGTGTTTTTGGGAATCGTTTGTTTTTCCGGGGTTAAGTCCTATGGAGAATCCGGACTTCGTCCGAGGCCGCGTATACGGGCTAAATTCTCCTTATCGAAGAGACATAGAGATTTCGGTAAGCGATTTGTTGTATTTTGTGAGCGACGAAATCTCGTATAACCCCGCGTTGTTCGTGTGTGAATTGTGCCTGTAGGCACGTGGGAGATATTCCCACTCGTAGAATCGCGTTTCGTTTTGGGAAGTACGAGATTCCGCCGACCGGCAAGGGACTTTGTTCGCGTAAATATGTTGCCCATTGTGGACATATTTATCGCCCGTTGTGTAAATCGAAGTGCGTATGAATGTGAGCGAATGAGAAGTTCTCTCGGCAAAAATTTGAGTGTTAGATCTTCGAATTTTATTGTATCGCGTTCGCGTTAGGGACGTGTTGCCGAGAGACACGAATTAGTCCTTGAGGTCGTGTTGTTCGAAGTATCGCGAGTAGATTGCGTTGTAATTTTGACTCGACTCAAATATTGAGATGGTATGTGAATGAAACGTATGTCGAATTGTCCGAAAGTATTTATTGAAGATTGAATTGTCGAAAATGTCGAATTGGATCGAATCGTATGAAAGTATCGAGTGAATGTCGAAGTATCGAATTTTATCGGATTGTACGAATGGATTTTAGCGAATTGTAGGAATTGGACTGCGCGGAATAGATCGCGAACGTTATGCGTAGAATTGCGTTTAAGAACATTATAAGAAAGTAATATTGTCATTCGTTGTTGTTTTAGTCGCGATCTTATTGGGTCCATTATTTATTTTGAAATTGTTAAATTTGGATTTTTGTTATATCCGCGTGGTCGCGTCCGAAATTGGCGCAAAAATAAACGATCGATCTTGTTATTGTTGACCCAAAAAGCCGAAGTGTTCATTTGATTGAAGTTGTCCTTATTCTTGAAGATCCCAGCCGCCTCCGCGGAGCTGAGTTAGCCAACGTAGGCACGCGAAGAAGAACCGTAGACATTGATACGTGGTTCCCGTTTTGGAACCTGGCGCCCAACAATACCAGTGGTATTTTTTTTGAATTGTATGTATTAGCCCTGGGTTGCCTGGAACGCGAAGGAATCGCGTAAGTTGTGCGCCGGTCAGTCTCTCATCTCCCGACGAGGCTAGATCGCGAAATATACGTCAAAATATATATATATACTATATATACAGGGTCCGCCAGAACTACCTGACCCGGTGGGTATGGCGGTGATCGGGAGGCTTCACTGATCACGAATATGGCCTTCTTTTTGTCCGGAAGGTCATAGTTTTTAAATGGGAGCAGGTCAATGTTGACCAATCAGAGGGAGGCGTCAAGAGAAACGTAGGCGCCTGCGAACTCTGAGTTTTCTTCCCTCGCTTTTGTTTTTCGGTGGCTACGGGCAGGATGACGTCAGCCAAAGACATGCTTATGGGATGTCACTCGCTGAGAACGGAGGTTCTCAGTTGAAAACTCAAGCAATTAATGAAAACTGCAATGTCCTATGATAATGCCACATGACTTACACAGATATCTCTGTGACGTCTTACGTATATTATCTTGATTTTGCTTTTCTTTTATTGATCTCCAGCGATTCGTGCTACATCCCGTTGACGACTTTTCATATGCATAAAGCATATTCCCTAAGAATTTATTATTCCCTGTACGATATAATACAGATCTTTTGTAGTAGGCAAATCCAAAATCTGTCACCTACAAGTATTACGCAACTTGGCGTGGCCGATAAAAGCGTTACACGTATCTATTATTTTCTCTCTCAGAGCCCATACTATGTCAGTATTAAATACCTTCCATGCTTCTCTAGCTTGATTTTACAATTAATGTTATTATTGCAAGACTAAAGATATTTGCAATAAAGTTGTATATCGTACAGGGAATAATCAATTCTTAGGGAATATGCTTTATGCATATGAAAAGTCGTCAACGGGATGTGGCACGAATCGCTGGAGATCAATAAAAGAAAAGCAAAATCATGATAATATACGTAAGACGTCACAGAGATATCTGTGTAAGTCATGTGGCATTATCATAGGACATTGCAGTTTTCATTAATTGCTTGAGTTTTCAACTGAGAACCTCCGTTCTCAGCGAGTGACATCCCATAAGCATGTCTTTGGCTGACGTCATCTTGCCCGTAGCCACCGAAAAACAAAAGCGAGGGAAGAAAACTCAGAGTTCGCAGGCGCCTACGTTTCTCTTGACGCCTCCCTCTGATTGGTCAACTTTGACCTGCTCCCATTTAAAAACTATGACCTTCCGGACAAAAAGAAGGTCATATTCGTGATCAGTGAAGCCTCCCGATCATCGCCATACCCACCGGGTCAGGTAGTTCTGGCGGACCCTGTATATATATTGTAACGTGGCGTCCGTGGGACGGCCAGTTACATGAAAGCATAGGGGCACGGAGAGCCGTGTCGCCGACGAAAGCCGCCTAGAGAATGCCTATGACGACGAAGGTTCGTGGCAAGGGGAAGCCGGGAAGAGAAACCGGCACCGCCGAGCCCGAACTTCGGGCGGACTCGGAGAAGATCGGCGCCGCCTGGAGACTGGCGGGCGGTGAGCGCCGAAAAGCGAAGAGCGGACCGAGGCGAGCGTAAGCGCACGAGTTCGGGTGAACTCGGGATTCCTCGGGAATCCTCGGGCCGGGGGGCCAAAAGGGGGCCACTTCGTTGTGAACCGCGGAACGGGAATACCGAAAATCGGCGGATAAGATATCGCGATTTTTCTGGTTTAAGTGTGGTGGAAGTGTGTGAGATTACAGGACCTGTTGGACAACATGGCTTTTTCCGGGACGGCGATTCGGAGCAGACTGTGGTGTGGACCAAGTCGGATGGAAAGGAATAGGAGCCGGGAAGGAAAATTGCCAGCCACCACCACCCGAGTGACGAGGAAGTGAGGTACGGTCCGCCGGAAGATCCGGTAAGTGCAGTTTTAGGCGACCGCCCCGAAGCCATGCAGCCGGGGATGAAGCGCATCCGCCGGTGCATCTGGGCACGAGGAGTGGGGGGCTGCGGGCCTCACCACGCGTCCTGGCGGTTGCAGATTTGAACCGTCCACCGTCAACAGAGATGACCTCCGCGACCGCGTTTGGATTAGAATTGTATAGAGCCGCGCTCGTATACATCACCCGACTGTACTCGTTTACCTAGGCAAAATAAAAGGCTGTTGTTGGAGTTAAATGCCACCGTGTCAGTTATTACCAAAGAAGCCGGCTGATTCCTGTAGATACTCGCCGCCCTCACGTTCCCCTCTACCATGGTGCAATAGGAGCTAGCGGGAAGATCCGGTCGGGAAGACTCCCGGAAGTGATGCGCCGCGGATTAAAAATTAAAGGCCCGATGAGTCGGGCTGGTGCAAGGATGCACCTGGCGCCCAAGGGATCCGCGGAATGCCACGTTGGGGTCAGGGAGATAGAACGTAGGTCAGGAAATGCGTTACAAAATGGCGCCCAACGTGGGGCCACGCGAGAAAGATATACCAGCCGGCCATGTTTTGATTGTTGATTGCTGTTGAGCTAGAGGACACGGTGGGCTAGGTAAACGAGTTGGGTGCGCGGTAAATCGGCTGTTGTCAAGACGTGTAAGAGACACAACAAACTGCCGACTAGATTAAAGAGCGTAGTAGGTCAAGGTTCTCGAACGAAGTCAGAACAGCTGAGCGTTGCTGTTTATCGATCACGAGCCACCAGGATAATCGAGCGATCTCGAGAGTGGCATGATTAGAGTAGAAAATCTCCCCCGTGGAAATGAGGATTTCGGGGAGGCCAGAGGGCAACGTTACCCCGTAGGCGCATGAGTCGCAGGTAATTCGGGAGAGCCCGGTTGCGGGAACAAGCAGCCGGGGGGAAGGCCAGCCGGATCGAAGACGTTAGGGACGAGAATCGAGGTCCGGTCGAGCGCTCCGGCAGAGCCAAAGGGCATAAACGGCGTTACGTTACGCCGAATTCATCCGAGGCGCGGGTACCCTAGATAGAAGAGGGAATCACCCGCTTGGGGACCAGTGCTATCTCCCCGCTGGGACAGCGCGCGTATTCCAGTGGGGGGAGGGCGAGAGTTCCGTTCTGAAGTTGAACACTGACACCAGAGGGCTGGTGCAGGGACGGCCGGCAGGAGGCCGGACGGGCCCTTGGCCTCGGACGGGAGAGAGGATCTCTCACAGCGACACGTACCGGAAGCAAACTCCGACGAAGACGTCGCGGACCGACATAGGTGACCCGGGCGGCAGGACACAGGGGAGGACCCGGTGTCACGCGCCGACGGAGGGCGACCGCCAAGGGCCGGACGCCCCCTCACCTCAGGAAGAAACGACACGAGCCGGACAGGAGAGCCTGTCGAGGCAGAATCCGGCGAAGGATTAGGGCACGAGCCTTCCCGAAGGCCGATGGGCAGGGAGGTAATCGGGGCCAACGGAGAGTCCCTCCAAAGGTTGAGCAGGCTGAAGATGCCGCCACCTTCGATGGAGTGGCCGGGAGAGTAGAAGTCCGGCTAGTCACGGGACGGGGCACGAATGTATCCTGGGGATGGATGCTGAGGGAGTTTGGAGCAAGACTCAACTCCGCAGACCATACGTACCGCCTCGCCGAGGGCTGCGGTGTACCGGCCTCGGCGGAGGAACAGGACGGCGGGGAGTCCGGAGGGGAGGAGTGTGCAGGCCTATCGGAGCTGACAGCTGAGCAAGGAGCCAGACTGAAGGGTATGCTCGATAGGGCGCTCTCCCCTGGCGGGCCCGCCCTAGGATTGACAGACGTGAGCGTCCACCAGATTGACGTGCAATGGAGGAGCCGATGGGATAGTGCCCCGGCTAGTATCAAGGAAGCACGAGGACAGGGAAAGGAGGGACTGCTCGGGAAAAAGAAAGAATTTGGAACGTAGAATGAACTACGCGGATCAGGCGTACCACCTCTCCGAGGGCGGCGGTGTATCGGCCTCGGGGAAGGAAGAGGACGTCAAGTGGGGGGGATGGTCCCGTAGTGAGGACACCCCGGAGGAAATTCTGAAGAGAGTTAAGAAGGCAGGTTTGGCCATTAACCCTAAGAAATGCGAGTTTGGCTGATCACAGGGGCGAGTTAGGGTTCCGGGGGAATAGGGAGAGCCAGGAAACGAATCCGGAGAAGATGGCGTCTATTCCAGGATACCAGCGCCAAGAAATTTGAAATAGCTGCGCAGGTTCTTAGGGATGGTCTCATGGTACCGCCGCTTCAGAGACGGATTCGCGGAGAGGTCGGCACCGCTCACGGCATGGTTGAACAGAGCCGACAAGGGAGCTGGGAAAAGGAGCAGGCCCAGGCGTTGGAAGCCATGGAAGAGGTCCTGAGGACTCCGCCGACGCTCGCGCATCCAGATTTTACCCGCCCGTTCGTATGAAAGACGAACGCGAGCGCGGGAGGACTCGGAGCCGTGGAACAGGCGTCCACCGATGGCGGGCACGTGATTGCCGACGCCAGACGGACAGTAGCGGACGCTGAGAAGAGTACACGGTAGCCGAACAGAAGGATCGACAGTGGCGGGGGTGACCGGGAATGTGCGGGCACATGTAGTGAGAGACCGTTTCACCGCAATCACCTACCACCACCGTTGAAGAGGGCTCCACAACCTGAAGGACCCGAAGGGCAGGTTGACGCATCGGGCACTGAAGATCTCACGGTATGATTACGAGACAGTGCGCCGGAAAGGAGTCTGACATGGCGTATGGGATACGAGCCTGCACGGTGTGCCAAGCACGAGGGGTGCAACAAGAGCAACCGGCAGGGCTGATAGGCCGACGAACGGTGGAAGAACCGCGGACGGCAGTGACCGTTGGCTGACAGGACCTTCCCACCAAGGCGTGCGGTGCAAGAGGACGGCCGACCGAGAAGGGTTCCGGACGTCTGGAAAATTAGTGAGCAAGTCCGGGGGCCGTAAGACCGTGCGTATTCCGGCCGACCCCTGGCCGGCTAGAGAGAAGGCGGGCAACAAAGTCCGGCTCGGTGCGAAGACCTTGCCGGGCCCGCGAACGCCGTAAGAGACTAAGCGGCACCTAAGGGAAGCCGAGACGTCAAGCAAGCCACTGCGGGGAGCGGCATCAGAGGAAAGCCGCCACGCAAGATTGGTGCAATAAGGCGGAACGCATCTTCCCCTAGTGAAAGATACGTCCCGGATAAGGGGGGGGGAGTTGTAACGTGGCGTCCGTGGGACGGCCAGTTACATGAAAGCATAGGGGCACGGAGAGCCGTGTCGCCGACGAAAGCCGCCTAGAGAATGCCTATGACGACGAAGGTTCGTGGCAAGGGGAAGCCGGGAAGAGAAACCGGCACCGCCGAGCCCGAACTTCGGGCGGACTCGGAGAAGATCGGCGCCGCCTGGAGACTGGCGGGCGGTGAGCGCCGAAAAGCGAAGAGCGGACCGAGGCGAGCGTAAGCGCACGAGTTCGGGTGAACTCGGGATTCCTCGGGAATCCTCGGGCCGGGGGGCCAAAAGGGGGCCACTTCGTTGTGAACCGCGGAACGGGAATACCGAAAATCGGCGGATAAGATATCGCGATTTTTCTGGTTTAAGTGTGGTGGAAGTGTGTGAGATTACAGGACCTGTTGGACAACATGGCTTTTTCCGGGACGGCGATTCGGAGCAGACTGTGGTGTGGACCAAGTCGGATGGAAAGGAATAGGAGCCGGGAAGGAAAATTGCCAGCCACCACCACCCGAGTGACGAGGAAGTGAGGTACGGTTCGCCGGAAGATCCGGTAAGTGCAGTTTTAGGCGACCGCCCCGAAGCCATGCAGCCGGGGATGAAGCGCATCCGCCGGTGCATCTGGGCACGAGGAGTGGGGGGCTGCGGGCCTCACCACGCGTCCTGGCGGTTGCAGATTTGAACCGTCCACCGTCAACAGAGATGACCTCCGCGACCGCGTTTGGATTAGAATTGTATAGAGCCGCGCTCGTATACATCACCCGACTGTACTCGTTTACCTAGGCAAAATAAAAGGCTGTTGTTGGAGTTAAATGCCACCGTGTCAGTTATTACCAAAGAAGCCGGCTGATTCCTGTAGATACTCGCCGCCCTCACGTTCCCCTCTACCATGGTGCAATAGGAGCTAGCGGGAAGATCCGGTCGGGAAGACTCCCGGAAGTGATGCGCCGCGGATTAAAAATTAAAGGCCCGATGAGTCGGGCTGGTGCAAGGATGCACCTGGCGCCCAAGGGATCCGCGGAATGCCACGTTGGGGTCAGGGAGATAGAACGTAGGTCAGGAAATGCGTTACAATATATATATATATATATATATATATATATTGTGAGGGGTACGGGGGAATGATAGGGACACCGAGAGTTAAAATGAAACTAAGTGAGAAATTTATTCTTATAACTAATTACACTAGTAAGTCCTTAACCTATTCGCGCGCGTCTTAAGCTAGGGGTGTGGAATGGAAGTGTGTGAAGTGTAAGGTAAAGGAAGTCGGTCTGTCTGTCTGTCGGTGTATTCGTTGCGGCCGTGATTTAGCGTGTACGTACTTGTGCCTGTGTGGGCGTCCTCGTGGTCCAGGGGTCCCCTGGTCTCTCGCTCCCCTTTCCGCTCTTCGTATCTCCTCTCGTCTCTCGTCTTCTCCCCTTGCCTCTCGTTCTTCCTCGCTCTTCGCCTGGGTCCAATTCTCCTCCTTCCCTGTATCTCTCTCTCGTGCACACTCTATCTCAACGTTCACTCGTCCGTCCGTACTCTCTACACGTGCTACGTCGAATGACCGGTCCCCGGCCGCTCGCGTATCTCCGTCACCACTCGATTCGGTTCGGGAGATTCCGCGGCGGCTCGGGGCCTTGCGTTCGGGTCGTGGCGAGGCAGGCGCCTCGTCACACTCCTCCCTCCCTATGTGGGACGATTCCTATCGTCTGTCTGTATGTGTTTCTGTCCGTGATTGTGTTCCGTGCGCATGTGTATTTGGTGCTGTTGTGTGTGTTTCTTTTTACTTTTCTGTGTGGTTTGTATTTTGTGTTCCTTTCCTGTTCTTCTTGTTCCGATTTTCTTGCTTTCCTCCCTGTTTCTGTCTGTTTGTCTGTCTTTCTGTCTGGGATGGGGTTGGGGTTAGGGTGTTTTGGTTTGGGGTTGTTACATATCTCTTTTCCATGTTATGTGCTTATTTTTCTTTTATTTTTATTTTCTCTATATATGTTTCTGTTCTTATCCTACTTTACCCTATTTCTATTTTCTTATCTTATTCTATTTCTCTTATTTCCTATTTTTTTTATGTTCTTGTACTCTTAATTTCTATTTTCTTCTTCTATTTGCCCGTCTTCTACAGTTTTCCTCTTTCTTCTTCTGTTAGTTTCGTTTGTGTGTGTCTTCCTATCCGTGTGTTTTGTCGTCTTAGTGTTGTCGTCGTTGTTCCGCTTCTCGGGGTTGTCTGTCTTTCTCTTGTTTCTGCCTCTCCCTTTGGTGTTCTTAGCGTGTGGTGTCGTGCGTTTTGTGTGTTTCCAATTATTGGTGGTGTCATGTGGTGTTGCCGTTTCTTGTGTGGTGTGGCTGTGTGCTGTGTTGGTTCGTTCTGTTTTTCCTCTTCTTCCTCCTGTTCCTCCTCCGTGTCTGTCTTTATTGTTGGTGTTTTGAGTGTGTGGTACTGTAGGTTCCTGTACCATGTGTTCGAGTCCTGTCTTGTTTTGCTGTGTCCCTCCTTTTCTTCGTCCCTTGTCCATTTTATTTCCCTCTCCCTTTCCAGCTTTCTTATTATTTCCCTGTTTCTTTGTTCTTCTTCTTTTTTCTTCCAGTAGTTCCTTATTGTTTCCTTCAGTTTTTCTTGCTCTTTCTGTTTCGTTGCTTCCTGTTCCCTTACCGGTGTTGTTATCTTTTTCTTCTCTTCCTTTCCTTGGTCCTTCGGTCTTGCTCCTTTCCCCTCTGTGCTTTGTGTGTGTGTTGCGGGTCTGTGTGTGCAAGTCGCGTCGTGTCTGTATATTTCTGTCCTCCTTACCAGCCCCTTGCACCACCTACAGCTTATTGGTCCGTCTTGTGCTCGTGTGTTCTGTCTCAGTGCCTGTCCTGTATATAGTTGTGCGTTCTGCTGTGCTTGTGTCGGTGCGCGTCGGGTGTATAGTTGTGGGTTGGGTGGTATGTTGGGTGTCGGTAGGAGTCCTTGTTTCTTGCTGTTTGCTGGTGTGTGTGGCGTTGTGTGCGGTGTGCGTCCGGTGTATCGTTGTGGGTTGGTTGGCCTGTTGGGTGTTGGTTGGAGTCCTTGTCTATTGTTGTTTATAGCAGTTAATGTTTCTGGCATTGTATGTGGTGTGTGAAATATCACTGTTGCCTGTATTTCCGGTGTTATGTTGACTGTGATTGCTGCTGGTGTGCTTGTCTGTCGTCCTGCTCTCATGTTTTTCCCTTCCATGTTGTTTGTTCTTGTTCGTGTCTTGTTTGTTTCCTGTAATTAATTTTATGTTTGTTTGAATATGCTTTCCTTTGTTTGCGTGTTTCTTAGGCGTGTGTGTGTGTGTGTGTGTGTGTGTGTGTGTTGTTACTCCTCCCTGTATTGTTTTAATTCGTTTATGTCCCATTTTCCTGCGTTTTTCCCCTCTTCTGTCGTTAATTCGTATACTGTTGGTCCCAGTTGTCTTGTGATTATGAACGGTCCCAAGTATTTTTTCATTAATTTTGCTGATATGTGGCTACTACCTGTTGATAATGTGTAGTTTTTTCTAAGTACTCTGTCTCCTACTTTGAATTGTATGTCTCTGTGTTTTGCGTTATAATATTGTGCCTGTTTCGATTGTGCTTGTTCTATGTTACTTTTTACTTCGTCTCTGTATGATTCGATTCGTCTTATTCTCTCTGTCCATTCGTTTTCGTTTGCCTACGTTATTCTATCTTTTTCTGTTTCCTTCCTAAATGAATTTATTGGGTGCAGTTCTCTTCCGAGGTTTAAGAATGCGGGTGTGTATTGTGTTGATGAGTGTGTGCATGTGTTTAGGGCGAACTGGAATTCGTGTATGTGTATGTCCCATTCTCTGTGGTCTGTTTCTACGTACGCTTGTATCATTGTCTTTATATTTCTGTTTACTCTCTCCACCGGATTTGCTTGCGGGTGGTATGGTGGTGATGTGTGATGTCTTATCCCTAGTTCTGCTGTTACGTCTTTCATTGTTTTATTTATAAATTCTGTCCCGTTATCTGTTATTATTGTGTGTGGTGTTCCCCAATGTGTGATTACTCTTGTTAGCAGTGCTTCCTTTACTGTTTGCGCATTTGCTTTTTTTGTTGGAATTAATTCTACCCATTTGGTGTGTAGGTCTTGGAATACTAGGAGGTATGTGTTCTTATTCTTTGATGTTGGTAGTGGCCCCATGAAGTCTATTGCTACTGTGTTCCATGGGTCGTTTATTTGTCTATTCGTCATGTGTCCCATTGGTAGTTCTTGGCTTGTTTTTATTCTTTGGCATATGTCACATCTTTTTATGTATTTCACTATGGTTTTGTACATATCGGGCCAGTAGTAGTTTTGTGCCGTTCTTTTATATGTTTTCTCGACACCTTGGTGTCTTGCTTGTGGTGTGTCGTGGTTTTCGTGTAATATTTTTGAGTGTTCCTTTTTGTGTATTACTAGTTTCCATGGGTTTGAATCTGGTCGTATTTCACTGTGTAATGGGTCTGGTTTGTAGAAGTACATGTTTTCCCCTTCGATTTTCCAGTTTCCATAGTCTTCTGGTCTTTGTTTTATTTGTTCGTATCATGTTGTGTACCACTTGTCTATTTCCTCGTTTTGTATGTCTGCAATGTGTGCTCTTGTCTTTCCTTCTTGTGTTTCTTCAGTGTCTTCTGGTTCTTCGTCCTCGTATTGTCTTGATAGTGCGTCTGGTACGTTGTTCATTGTTCCCTTTCTGTATAATATCTCGTAGTTGTATTCTAATAGCTCGAGTGCCCATCTTGCTAATCTTCCTGTTGGGTTCTTTAAATTATGTAACCATCTCAGTGCGTTGTGGTACGTGATTACTTTAAAGTGGTATCCTTCGACGTACGGTCTGAATTTCTGTATCGCCCAGATTACGGCTAGGCATTCTCTTTCTGTTGTGGAGTATTGTCTCTCTGCTTTGTTTAATGTTCTGCTCGCATATGCTATTACTTTTTCCTCTTCTTTTATGTTTTGTGTCAATACTGCTCCTATTCCTGTTGCGCTAGCATCTGTTTGTATGTGAAATGTTTTCGTGAAGTCTGGGCATGTTAATGTGGGTGCCGTTGTCAGTGCTTTCTTTATGTATTCGAATGCGTTCTGTTGGTCCTTTTCCCATTTAAATTTTTCGTCTTTTCTTAGGAGTTTCGTTATTGGTTCTATTATTTGTGCGAAACTTGGTATGAATTTCCTGTACCATGATGCCATACCTATTAGTCTTCTGGTTTGTTTTATTGTTCTTGGTGGTGGATATTCCGTGATTGCCTCTATTTTTTGTGGGTCAATTTTTAATCCTTCTTTGTCTACCAGGTATCCTAGATATTGAACTTGGCTGCATCCGAATTCGCTTTTTTCCTTGTTTATTTGTAATCCTGCTTTATTTATTCTGTCTAGTATTTTCCCGAGCCATTCTAGGTGTTCTTCGAAGGTTCTCGTCACTATTATGATGTCGTCTAAGTATGTGAAACAGTTTGGTTCCATGTCCTGTCCTATTAATTTGTCAATTATTCGTTGGAACGTTGCCGGTGCATTCGTTAGTCCGTACGGCATCCTCTTGAATTGGTACAGCCCTTTTCCCGGGACTGTGAAAGCTGTTGTTGATTTGCTTTTCTTTTCCAGCGGTATTTGAAAGTATGCCTGGCTTAGGTCTATTTTGGAAATGTATCTCGCATGTCGCAGTTTGTCTAATATTGTTGCCATGTGTGGTAGTGGATATGCGTCTTTCTTTGTCACTGCGTTTACCTTCCTGAAGTCTAAGCAGAATCTGTATGTGCCGTTTGGTTTCTTTATCATTATTATAGGGCTTGACCATTCACTTTCTGATTGCTCTATTATGTCATCTTTTAACATCTTTTCTACTTCTTCGTGTATTGCCTTTTGTATGACTGGTGACGTTTGGTAATATCTCTGTTTTATTGGTGCGTTCCCTTGGGAATCTATCCTGTGTTCTGTTAGTGTTGTTGCTTTAATCTGTGTTGTCTCTTTCGGGATTTGTTTCTCCAATAATCTCTGTAATTTTTCTTTCTGTGTTGTAGTTAGCTCCGATATTCCATAGCATCTTTCTTCGTGTTTTTCGTTCTGCTGTTTCTTTGTGTGTCTCTCTGTGTTTGGTGGGGTGTTTAATGTGTGTTGGAGTCTCTTCTTTCTATTTTCTGGTGTATTCGGATGTAAATTCGGGTTTGGTGGAATATTTGGCGTTGGCAGTAGGACTTTCCTTCTGGTCACTTGTGCATATGTCGGTTGTTGTATGTGTATTCTTTCTATCCTTTCGTCCTGTGCCTTTTTCCCTTTCATTGTATATTTTATCTTCGGGTAATCTTTAAATGTCCATGTCTCTTCCTCAAAATCTGCTGTAATTTTTGCCTTCTTTATAAAATCCATTCCTAGTATGCATTCCGTTGTTATGGCTGGTGTTATCCTTGCTATTATTTGTATCCTTTTGTTTTCCATTTCGACTTCTATTTGTGTTGTCCCTATTATCTTTATTTCGCTACCGTTAGCTACTTGTGTGTTTCCTTGTGTGTGTGTGTTTTCTCTTATGTGTAAGTTTTTTAGTTTTTGTATTCCTTCTTGTCCTATGTATGTGTTTGTTGACCCTGTGTCTACTAGTGCTCTTATCTCTATATTGTGTATTCGTATTCTTGCATGCCACCTCGGATCTGTGTCCCTTTCGCTTATTTGCGCAATTGGGTCCCTTTGTTTTTGATTGGAAGCCAGGTCGACCCTTCTTACTGGTTTCCTTTCTCGTTTCCCTGGTTTTCCATTGCCTTCGTTATTGCTGGTGTTTCTCTTTTTCCCTGTGTTAATGCGCAGTCGTATCTAAAGTGTCTCATGTTTCTGCATGCGTAGCATGGGCCTATGGTTCTCTGGGTGTTCGTGTTTCCTGTTGTGATGTTCCTTGGATCTTGTGCTGTTCTGGGTTGTATGGGGTTTGCTTGATAGTATCTGGGGTTGTGTGTGTTATTTTGTCGTAGCGTGTATGGTGTGTTGTATTGTGGTGTGTTTGGTGTGTTGTATCGTGGTGTGTATGGTGTATTGTATCGTGGTGTGTATGGTGTATTGTATCGTGGTGTGTATGGTGTGTTGTATCGTGGTGTGTATGGTGTGTTGTATCGTGGTGTGTATGGTGTATTTTGTTGGGTTTCCTGTGTCTCTCTGGCTTGTTTTACTTTATTCTTTTCCCTTTTCATTGCTTCTACTTCCTCTCCTGTTTTTTCCAGGTCTTCAAATGTTTTAATGTCTGTTCTCCTTATCAGTTGTTGTTATTCCTCTGTAAGTCGCGCATATGTTTTGTCAATTTGTTTCTTTGTGTCGTATGGTGGGTCCAGCTTATTTAGCCATGTTCTGTATTCTAGGATGAACTCTTCCACTGTTTGGTTTTTCCCTTGTACTAATTTCTTTAATTGTTCCTTTATTCTTGCTCTATTTTCTGCTTTCATAAATGTATTCTTGAATGCCTTGGTGAAATCTATCCATTGGTTCCATTCGTTTTTGTTTAGTTTGTACCAGTCATATGCTTTGTCTTCCAGGAGTATTGGTAGTGCTTTGAATAATTCTGTGTTCGTTATATCGTAGCTTTCTTGTAATTCTTTTATCCGTTCCAAGAATTCCTCTGGTTTGTCTCCTTCTTTATTTGTGAATTTTATTTTCCAGTTTTGTATTATTTCCGTTGGGTGTCGTCTTTTCTGGCCACTATACGTCATTGGTGTTTGCTGTGTTTGTAGCGGTGTATTCTGCCATGGGTTATATGCTATTGCGTTCATCTGTATTCCTCCTATTTGTTCTTCGCTTTGGTTCGTTCTTATGTTCTGATATGTAGTGTGTCTCGTTGGCGTGTCTTGTTGTTCCGTGTTCCTTGTGTTTATATTTTCTGTTCGTGTGCCTTGTTCCTCGTTTCGTCTTCTTCGTACTGTCTGTATTGCTTCTTGTTCCGTCGATCTTTCTAATGTTGCATTTAATTCTTCCGTGTTCATGTCTAATAGTGACGTATTATTTTTCTCTTTTTGGTTTTGTTTTTCTGCTTCCTCTCCTCCCAGTACGCGTATTGGTGAGCGAAATCCGAAGCTCATGTTTTCGGTCTGTGTCATACGTTTCTGTTTGTTTACTTTCTTTGACCTGTCACTACTGTGTCCTTCGTTTCGTTCCTTCGTTTCCGTTATACCACGTTTTCCGTTTTACCACGTTTTCCTGTTTCTATAATAAATTTTTACTATCCTATTTTCCTACTGTTTTCCCTCTCGGTATTATGTGTTGGGTGTGTGTTATGTGTGTTTGTGTGTGTGTGTGGGTTATTGCGTTGGGCGCCAATTGTGAGGGGTACGGGGGAATGATAGGGACACCGAGAGTTAAAATGAAACTAAGTGAGAAATTTATTCTTATAACTAATTACACTAGTAAGTCCTTAACCTATTCGCGCGCGTCTTAAGCTAGGGGTGTGGAATGGAAGTGTGTGAAGTGTAAGGTAAAGGAAGTCGGTCTGTCTGTCTGTCGGTGTATTCGTTGCGGCCGTGATTTAGCGTGTACGTACTTGTGCCTGTGTGGGCGTCCTCGTGGTCCAGGGGTCCCCTGGTCTCTCGCTCCCCTTTCCGCTCTTCGTATCTCCTCTCGTCTCTCGTCTTCTCCCCTTGCCTCTCGTTCTTCCTCGCTCTTCGCCTGGGTCCAATTCTCCTCCTTCCCTGTATCTCTCTCTCGTACACACTCTATCTCAACGTTCACTCGTCCGTCCGTACTCTCTACACGTGCTACGTCGAATGACCGGTCCCCGGCCGCTCGCGTATCTCCGTCACCACTCGGTTCGGTTCGGGAGATTCCGCGGCGGCTCGGGGCCTTGCGTTCGGGTCGTGGCGAGGCAGGCGCCTCGTCACAATATACAGGGTGTTTCTTTTATCTCTGCCACCCGAAATAACTCAGTAATTATCGATGTCACAAAAAAATGTTCCAGACAAAAGTTGTACGGTGTGGAGGGGGCCACCAACTGCGACCAATTTTTTTTATTTCGGTGGAGGTGTTAACGCACAGTGAAGGGCACCTCCACTTTTTTAAATAGAAGGGTATATTTTTTTTCAGCCATTTTGTGGAATACCTCAAGCTGAATAAAAAAGATTAAGGGGTCAAAGTCGTACAAGGTCATTTAAGGTCAGTATCAATGATAGAAATCTAAAATATCTCGGATCACTACCAAAGAAATATTTAAACATTTAGTATTTTCAAATTTACCTTTTATTTCAATAGATGCTCGAAATGACCTTCACCAGCCTCCAAGCATTTTTCCAATCGGACAGTCAGACACTGTTTCGATCGTAGAATGCTTTCTGGAGTGATGGTGTTACATGCATTGATGATGCGTTCTCGCATGTTCTCCGGTGTTGTGGGTACATCTTGATAGATTTTATCCTTCAATGTCCCCCATAAGGAAAAATCGAGTGGAGTTAAGTCCGGTGATCGAGCAGGCCAGCTTATCCGTGATCCTCGGCTAATCTGCTTATTACCAAATTTCTGGTCGACAACATTGCGAGCTATTCGTGCAAAATGAGCTGGACAACCATCGTGTTGATACCAGAGTTTTTGCCGATCCCACAAGCTCAGATCTTCAAGCAGCACAGGTAATGTATCTTCTAGAAAAGCAGCGTACTTAACTCCAGTCTGATTACCGTCAATGAAGTGTGGGCCAATAATTCTATTGTTCCATATGCCGCACCACACATTAACACTCCATGGTCGTTGATGGACAACTTGTCGTAGCCATCTGGGATTTTCCTCTGCCCAATAGTGCATATTATGCGTGTTCACTTGTCCATGGTTTGTGAACGTCGACTCGTCAGTAAATAATACATGATTGAAGAATTCTTCGTCGATCCGCAATTGCTGCTGTGCCCACTGACAAAAGTTGATGCGATTTTCAAAATCATTTCCTTCGAGAGCCTGATGCAACGACATTCGGTATGGATGCAAATGATGGCGATTCAGGATTCTCCTCACACTTGCTGTCGAAATTGGATATTGTTTGGAGAGAGTCCTACAACTAACATGAGGGTTTACAGCAACGGCACCCAAGATGTCAGTTTCTGCATTTTCCGTAGTTCGCGTTTTAGTACGATTTTTCTTAGCAGGATTAACACTACCCGTAGCGCGAAATGACGTGACTACCGAGTCAAATGTTCGCCGGCTTGGACACTGTCGATCTGGAAATTGCTCAGCATACACCAAACGCGCTCTTGTCGAATTCTTTCTTGCTTCACCGTAACACAGTATCATGTCCACTTTTTCAAATTGCTGGTACATTTTCAAATTATGAATATCTAATATCCACACACGAAATCAACTCGAACGAAGTTGTTGAATAAACAAAAGGTATTCGAAGCGTTGCCAATGACTACGAAATTATTAAAAATAAATTCGAAGCGTTGCCAATGACTAGGAAATTATTAAAAATAAATTCGAAGCGTTGCCAATGACTAGGAAATTATTAAAAATGAATAACGTAGTCATTAGCAACGCTTCGAATTTATTTTTAATAATTTCCTAGTCATTGGCAACGCTTCGAATTTATTTTTAATAATTTCGTAGTCATTGGCAACGCTTCGAATACCTTTTGTTTATTCAACAACTTCGTTCGAGTTGATTTCGTGTGTGGATATTAGATATTCATAATTTGAAAATGTACCAGCAATTTGAAAAAGTGGACATGATACTGTGTTACGGTGAAGCAAGAAAGAATTCGACAAGAGCGCGTTTGGTGTATGCTGAGCAATTTCCAGATCGACAGTGTCCAAGCCGGCGAACATTTGACTCGGTAGTCACGTCATTTCGCGCTACGGGTAGTGTTAATCCTGCTAAGAAAAATCGTACTAAAACGCGAACTACGGAAAATGCAGAAACTGACATCTTGGGTGCCGTTGCTGTAAACCCTCATGTTAGTTGTAGGACTCTCTCCAAACAATATCCAATTTCGACAGCAAGTGTGAGGAGAATCCTGAATCGCCATCATTTGCATCCATACCGAATGTCGTTGCATCAGGCTCTCGAAGGAAATGATTTTGAAAATCGCATCAACTTTTGTCAGTGGGCACAGCAGCAATTGCGGATCGACGAAGAATTCTTCAATCATGTATTATTTACTGACGAGTCGACGTTCACAAACCATGGACAAGTGAACACGCATAATATGCACTATTGGGCAGAGGAAAATCCCAGATGGCTACGACAAGTTGTCCATCAACGACCATGGAGTGTTAATGTGTGGTGCGGCATATGGAACAATAGAATTATTGGCCCACACTTCATTGACGGTAATCAGACTGGAGTTAAGTACGCTGCTTTTCTAGAAGATACATTACCTGTGCTGCTTGAAGATCTGAGCTTGTGGGATCGGCAAAAACTCTGGTATCAACACGATGGTTGTCCAGCTCATTTTGCACGAATAGCTCGCAATGTTGTCGACCAGAAATTTGGTAATAAGCAGATTAGCCGAGGATCACGGATAAGCTGGCCTGCTCGATCACCGGACTTAACTCCACTCGATTTTTCCTTATGGGGGACATTGAAGGATAAAATCTATCAAGATGTACCCACAACACCGGAGAACATGCGAGAACGCATCATCAATGCATGTAACACCATCACTCCAGAAAGCATTCTACGATCGAAACAGTGTCTGACTGTCCGATTGGAAAAATGCTTGGAGGCTGGTGAAGGTCATTTCGAGCATCTATTGAAATAAAAGGTAAATTTGAAAATACTAAATGTTTAAATATTTCTTTGGTAGTGATCCGAGATATTTTAGATTTCTATCATTGATACTGACCTTAAATGACCTTGTACGACTTTGACCCCTTAATCTTTTTTATTCAGCTTGAGGTATTCCACAAAATGGCTGAAAAAAAATATACCCTTCTATTTAAAAAAGTGGAGGTGCCCTTCACTGTGCGTTAACACCTCCACCGAAATAAAAAAAATTGGTCGCAGTTGGTGGCCCCCTCCACACCGTACAACTTTTGTCTGGAACATTTTTTTGTGACATCGATAATTACTGAGTTATTTCGGGTGGCAGAGATAAAAGAAACACCCTGTATACTATACAGGGTATTTCTGTTAACTCTGCACATACTTCTAGGGTGGGTAGGGGCTGCTTAGACAAGCATTTTGAGATAAGACACCCATGGTCGGAAACTCATCCTAACAGCTGTGGAGGACTTTGAAGGTTTTAATACCGCGTGTTTGTTCGTAGCGTAATGAATCAGATGTAATCACTTTCGACTCAACGCTTTACTCACCCGCAGAAAAGAGAACAACGTTGTTATGTAAAATCAACAAAATGATAAACAATGAGAAAAATAACAAAACAATATTTTTTAGTTCAGAATATAATTTCTCGTCTTCAAACTGATCTTTTACAGTAGGTGTTCGAAGTGTCCGCCACCTTGAAGAAGGCACTCCATCGCACCGGCCCACTACAATATCATTGTGCGGGAGTACCTGAACGAGAAGTACTCAGATTGGTGGATTGGAAGAGGTAGGACTTTTATTTCTGGGGCAGAATGAAAGATCTAGTGTACCCCGTAAACGGTAGACCTGTGGCCACGGAGATGGACCTGGTAGCAAGAATTGTGGCTGCCGGTGACGTCGTTCGAGATGAGCTTGCTAAAATACCTGAGGCAATGACTAGACGTGCGATGGAGTGCCTTCTTCAAGGTGGCGGACACTTCGAACACCTACTGTAAAAGATCAGTTTGAAGACGAGGAATTATATTCTGAACTAAAAAATATTTTGTTATTTTTCTCATTGTTTATCGTTTTGTTGATTTTACACAACAACGTTGTTCTCTTTTCTGTGGCTGAGTAAAGCGTTGAGTCGAAAGTGATTACATCTGATTCATTACGCTACGAACAAGCACGCGGTATCAAAACCTTCAAAGTCCTCCACAGCCGTTAGGATGAGTTTCCGACCATGGGTGTCTTATCTCAAAATGCTTGTCTAAGCAGCCCCTACACACCCTAGAAGTATGTGCAGAGTTAACAGAAACACCCTGTATATATATTGTGACGACACTTTTTAACGGTGACGTACAAATAAATGGCACCGCGAGAAATAATTAATGAAATACTAAATTATTGGGCGCCAGGTATAACCAGAGTTACACCGCTGTCTCCTAAGGACACCCTGGCCAGCTCTTGTGCGGTGGGGTCCTGGGTCTGGGAGACAATAATCAAAATCTGAAAATTAGGGAGGTTCACTCTAAAAACTACTGAAAACGACAAATTATCGGAACCCAAAATCCGAGGACGGATCCGATTTATTTTAAATAGAAAATAAAACAAGATGGTGAAATACAAATGACAAATACAGAAAACAGATCGAGATGATGCAGAACACACTGGGATATTTACCAAAACGATATTATACAATAAAGTTCCCGCTGGAACAACGCAACATACGATACGATATATTAAACGATACGGTAACGATAATAAACGATACGTTAATGACTCACGCACCCATGTGTTAGGGAGACGATTCCGCGAGACGTGGACTGAACGGTTAGACACAAAACCGGAAGAATTGAAATAATTAAATGAGAGACCGATCTCCTGTTTGTCACCGGATTAGCTATCCTTGGACCCTTAGTGGTCAGGAAAGCGCAGGATGACGCGTAAGAGTACGTCGAACAAAAAAGATCGGTTGATCCCGTGAATTGAAAAGTAGCCAAAATATCCCTGAGCGTCACTCACCGTTGTCCAGTAGCTCATACTATTTCCAGGAACACACTCTCCTGATTTATAGCCCCTCAAACGGATCACGATACGATACAATAAATACAAAATTCGGTAGAAAACTATAGCACGTCTATCCCTGACTTAGGCCACGCCGTGAGTGACGCTACAAATTTCCAAAATCAGGAACCTTCCTGAGAGCGCGCTGTAATACCACCCCCTGGTCCAATCAGGTTCGCTGTTAGATGGGCTCCGCTAGCCAGCTCGCAATCTTCAATTGTTTTAACGATCCCGGTAAAATAGATCCTGGCATCTTGCTACGATAGGATGGCTGCAGTGACGTTTCCGGAAGACGGGAATCACATCCACCTCTTCTCCCTCGATATTCGGCTTCCCGCCGCGTCTGCAACTCCTATATGCCCTCTGCTTCTGAAGACGCTCGCCGCTGGCTTCGCGTAGTCGAGCCACCAGGTTGTGTGCTCCGGTCCTGACGTCACCGCTCCTCGCAGCGTTCCGCCAGGCCCGTAGTTGGCTCTCTCTCGGGCCCCGTCTCAATACAAATTGTATCGAATTCTCTCGAATCCGCTTAATGAACTCAAAAACAAACGAAACGTTCCCCACGGGGAAATAAATACAAATTCTTAAAATAAAAATCAGTCCAACGCCACGCGAAACGCTCCGTAACTCATCCGGCCCCACGACGTAGCCGAATTCGCCTAATTTTGTGACGTGCATCAAAATGCCACGTCACAATATACAGGGTGTCCCAGAACTACCTGACCCGGTGGGTATGGCGGTGATCGGGAGGCTTCACTGATCACGAATATGACCTTCCTTTTGTCCGGAAGGTCATAGTTTTTAAATGGGAGCAGGTCAAAGTTGACCAATCAGAGGGAGGCCTCAAGAGAAACGTAGGCGCCTGCGAACTCTGAGTTTCCTTCCCTCCCTTTTGTTTTTCGGTGGCTACGGGCAGGATGACGTCAGCCAAAGACATGCTTATGGGATGTCACTCGTTGAGAACGGAGGTTCTCAGTTGAAAACTCAAGCAATTAATGAAAACTGCAATGTCCTATGATAATGCCACATGACTTACACAGATATCTCTGTGACGTCTTACGTATATTATCTTGATTTTGCTTTTCTTTTATTGATCTCCAGCGATTCGTGCTACATCCCGTTGACGACTTTTCATATGCATAAAGCATATTCCCTAAGAATTTATTATTCCCTGTACGATATAATACAGATCTTTTGTAGTAGGCAAATTCAAAATCTGTCACCTACAAGTATTACGCAACTTGGCGTGGCCGATAAAAGCGTTACACGTATCTATTATTTTCTCTCTTAGAGCCCATACTATGTCAGTATTAAATACCTTCCATGCTTCTCTAGCTTGATTTTACAATTAATGTTATTATTGCAAGACTAAAGATATTTGCAATAAAGTTGCATATCGTACAGGGAATAATAAATTCTTAGGGAATATGCTTTATACATATGAAAAGTCGTCAACGGGATGTAGCACGAATCGCTGGAGATCAATAAAAGAAAAGCAAAATCAAGATAATATACGTAAGACGTCACAGAGATATCTGTGTAAGTCATGTGGCATTATTATAGGACATTGCAGTTTTCATTAATTGCTTGAGTTGTCAACTGAGAACCTCCGTTTTCAGCGAGTGACATCCCATAAGCATGTCTTTGGCTGACGTCATCCTGCCCGTAGCCACCGAAAAACAAAAGCGAGGGAAGAAAACTCAGAGTTCGCAGGCGCCTACGTTTCTCTTGACGCCTCCCTCTGATTGGTCAACTTTGACCTGCTCCCATTTAAAAACTATGACCTTCCGGACAAAAGGAAGGTCATATTCGTGATCAGTGAAGCCTCCCGATCACCGCCATACCCACCGGGTCAGGTAGTTCTGGGACACCCTGTATACATTAACATTACATATTATTAATGTTACATATTAATTATACTATTACTACTTATTACTATTACTACTGCTTATACTATATTATACTTGCATATTATTAACATTACTTATTATTATTATTTATACTATTACTACTTATACTATACTTATACTATACTATTTTTAATTTTTTTATATAGCCGCACATTGTTAAATAATCAGCTATTACTAATAAAAAAAATTGTAAACAGGAAATTTCTTTAATGAACCAAGCCTTAACACATGTATCCGGATTTACACCGTGAATATTGTATCCTACCACCGCCACCTCCGTAGATTTTATTATCTTGCGCATACCGGCGATCAGCCAAACGCTTCTTGCGCACAAAAGCGTCGTAGTACTCTCGGGCAATTCTATCGTTTTTCCGCAAATCAGCACTAAACACATTCTGGAAGGCATGCATCCCGAAGCCGGAGGAGAGGTAGTGTAGAAACATCATGCAGAACTGGCCGCACACCGTCGACGTCTCGCTCTGAAGCTGCTGGGTGTTCCATCGGAAGGATCGACAGTTCCGTCGGAGTCTCGATGCGTGGTGATGATTCAGCGGTGGTAATCCATAGCTGTCAAAGTAGTAACCGTCTCCGTCAGCGGCCACGTACATGGCAACCCAATGTGCTCCTGGTTTCGTATGATCGTCCGTGTTGGCGATAATCGTAGCGGGTTTCGACCAGCTTCGGGGTATTCTATCAGCTGCGTAGACACCCGTCGTATGCTCCGATATACCGCGAAGGCCAAGGTAAAGGTCTAGCGTGTTCATATATGCGGTCTGTTATTTCGAAGCCAGAATTCAAGACGCAACGCGTTGTTCAGAGCGCAGGTCAACGATCCTCGGCTCTCCTTACAGGCGTGAACGATACACTCGTAATGGTCACGATTCGGTGGGAAGTCCTCGTATGGTGAGTTATCGGGGGTTTCATCCAAATTTATAACCTCTCTTGCCATAACGGTTTGCAGAAAAAGTACGCTCTCCGGACCTCTCGTGTATATGCTCCGCGAAATACCGGCAATATTTCGGAGATTGTTGTATAGTTGTTTGTACGTCACACCACCGTCGAACCACTCTAGACCGTGTCGATAGCGGGTCATGGTGTTGTTCTCGCTTCTGATCGTCGGTGGTAATTCGTTGAAATCGCAGGGCGGTGAAACGATCCAGTGGCCTATGTATTTTCTTTCCACAGCCACGACGCCGATCTCCTTCGGCGCCAGACGTCCCTCGGAGTCTTTGAAGTACTCAATCTCGATCACGAAATCCATCGCTGCGGTGCTAACTCGAAGGCGTTCAACGAGAAATTAACGGCGATGCTGACGATCACAGGCGATACTGAGTGCACAAAAAGACGATGACGCATACCCCAAATTGCTGACCTATGTATTTTCTTCGATTGTTTATCCGCCGTAATCTACGACGATTTGCCGCGAGGCGTCGATCTCCAGAACGTTATCGTACTCAGCGTAAACGATACAGTTCACGGTGGTGGCCAGCGGTTCGTCGAAGCGTACTTCAATTCGTACACTACCGTGCTTGATCAGGTTCCAGTGGGTGTTGCTGTTTGCCGAGAGATCAGGTGTAAGATCGAAAACGAACAGGCAGTAGCCGTCTGCGTAAGCGTTCCTAGATATCGAATTACCCTCGTTGAGGAAGTGTATACCCGTGCCACTGAAGAGGGTATGATACACGTCCACGTAAAGACCGGCTTTACCGAAATCGGTCTGCAGTGCTTTCGAGGGTACTTGAACACCATCGACGTACAGCGATAAGAAATTAATACAATAGTTTTTAAAATTGAACGGGTTGAGTTGATAGTTGCTATTGAATGCCTTGTTATCGATGAAACCTATTATAATACGCTTAGGTAATTGGCTGAGAATCACGTTGTCCATAGTGCCACCGTGCAAACCGGCATGCATCGTCAGCGCCTTGACCTCTACACGCTCAAGCGGATACTTTGCAGTTGTCTTTGATAGCATTTTAGAATGAGCAATTAGAATACCGGGGCTTATTTTGGCGCGTCTAACGAGGAGCGTGGTGTTACGGACAGACATAAAAAGTATTATTGTTCTTGGTTACAGTTAGTAGTTCAGTTTAGCCTTAAATAAATTGTTGTGTTTATATCAGAGCGCTTATGATTATGTTGTAAGATAGAAGTATGTGAAATAGGAAATTGGTTGTATATCCGTATTAAGCTTCAAGACTGTTCATGGGTTAAGCAGTAGCAAGCGATAGATTTACGCACTAAAGAAGTACATGATTGTAAAAGGCGGCGCGAAGAAGGCGGGAGGAAAATTGCGCAAGTAGATGGTTCGTATATGCAGGGCACGAAAGCTACTCACAGGCTGAGCTCTATCGTGCGCGAACTCGCTTGTGGCGTAGTCGCGGCCGTGAAGCTCTCAGTTAGGGAAGATCTACGATCGACCTGAGACTGTTATTGACCATGTTAGGGTGGTGGAAACACCACCCGGGTTTTGAAGGTCACCCCGTGCACGGGAAGAAACCTCACGGCTGACCCGGGGCCGTTTAGGCTCAGGAGCAAGGCCTGAGGAGAAGCGTAGTGCGAGTGCGATGTTTACACTCAATGATGACGCGGTAGAACAACCTCTTCGCAAAATCTTATTGGTACAAACGTCACATAGGGTAGGGGTTGGCGGAGAGAGGTGGAACCAAGATAAAGGGAGTCCGGAAGCGGCTGGGACTCTCTTGTGTTCGAACGTTTCGAAAGTAAGCCGTGACCAAATAAAGAATTTCAAGACATCCCGTCTACAGCCTAAAGTGAATGCGAAACACGTGGCCTCCGTTATATGTAAAGAACACTCGCTCTTTGGATCCATGAGGGAGAAACCGTCTCTCGTGCGTACGAGACGTAAACGGAGCTCAACACCACTTAATAAAAATTTTTCCTGGTTAAACACATCGCAATGTAAATGACCGATCAGATCGACCGTCTTGTCTTTACCGACGAACGCCTGCCTATTCACGAGACCCATATTCTTGCCCGCTGTATCGTCCATATGACCGGGCGTGTCGTCGTACCAGAGCACGCTCGAGAGGTGGGACCCCTTAGCGGCTGGCCCATAATTTAATAGCGTCTCTATGTAGGCCCTGTAAGCGTACGCGTTATTAGGCGGTGATACGAGTTTCTGATTAAGAAACACGTCCAACTGATTGAACAGCGAGTGTAGCAGATTGTTAACAGGGGCTGCTTTGCTCAGAGCGTCAGGGGCTAGCGCATCCTTGGATCGTAGCTGTACGCGTAAACTCAGCATGGTGTGTGCTAGATCGAGGTACTCGTCGCCGTTACCCGGCACGACAAATTCAATGGGCGAGTCATCGGTCAGCGATGAGATGGGCTTGTAGTGTACCCACTGGGCGCTCTCTATAGTGGTCTGTGTCGGTGGCAGTGTAAAGAGCTCGAGCTCCGATTTCATACACTCGCTGGAGTGTGCGTGTAGAATGGCCATGATAGAGGTAGCGTTTAGGAGAAGATATCCAGCACACTCCGCTTTACTTTCTTATTAGCGATCCTATGACGATTTTTGGGTTTCTTGGTTTTTGACTTTATTTTTTTTACTACTTTTTTTTTTCGACGCGGAGCAGCCTTCTTCCCCGTACGTCTCTTACGCTTGTTAGCAGTTCTTCAGGCGATGCTCCTTCCAGCGACGCCGATGATAGAGTGGGCGCCGCGTGGTCGTTTTACAGCTTTATAGCCCGATCCTTTCATGAGCTCGTCAATTTTCGCCTCCGCCTTACGTTTAAGATTCATACCCGATTCGGTGGCCCTGGTGCGAAACGCCTGTTTCAGCGGAGCGCCGCGCTCGCTGACGTCCGTCAAGATATTCATGCCCGCGCGCACCGCCTCCTTACCGACGGCTCGGGCTCCTCTCGATAGCAAAGGTAACACACGCCGAAACAGACCACCGAGAAAGCTACCAATACCATGTCCTCGCTGATAAGGCGACCCCGCGAATACCCGAAATTTCATGGAATATCCCCCACCGATCTGCGACTCGTAGTAGTCGGTGTAATCAGCCATCAGTCTAGCCGTTTAAAGTGTAGTGTTACGGAGAGCGTCCCTGATTCGAATGATATAGGTTCGCCTAGTTGATCTCTTATATCGATGTCGATCGTTTGAAAAGTCGTGCGGAGCAGCGGTATATACTTTAACGGTGAAAACGAGAGTACTTTCATGGCTGCGTACGCGTATTTGTTATCCGTTTGCAGGGGAACCACACGAAGTAAGGGTGTTTGGACGTCTCCGGTGATATATGGCTCGCAGACATCGGTGTAAACAAAAAGCATCTTAGGTAGGGCGTTGATCAGGCTAATCGGCTGATCGGCCATCACAACGGGCTGTGCTTTCGATACCACGACCGATTCGGGAAAACCTAGGATGCGCGCCAGAGACCGGCTGAGTCTCAGTTCGTGTGGGTCGTCTAGATCGTTATCGGTAGAGACGAGCGATAAGCTAGCGTAACCGCCTCTACAGAGCTCTAATTGCAGACGGCCCTTCATAGCCCTGGTAGCGTTTATTTCGTCAACGAGTGTCTTTACGTCGTCATAAACACCGTGCGCCACGTTAGAACCCGTCATCATAAGACCCACTATCGGTTCTTTGTGGTTCTTCCGCGGTTTGGTGCGGGTGGTGACAACGCCCACGTGATCCCAGTCTTTTAGCGCTGCGGGCACGTGAAGAAAGGTCATAGGGATCTGTATTTCGACCAGAGCAACAGCTCATGCCCCGTGTAAAGCGATCTGATGCGGTAGATGCGTGGTAAAACTGGTAGTTTTATTTTCGAGATAGTACGACATACTGCTGTTACTGGGCATTAGGGCAAAATAACTCGGCCAAAACGACTCAAACAACAACACCTCCGAACAAAACAACTCCGGCCAAAACAACTCGGTACAAAAATAACTCCAGCCAAATAGCAAGCAAAAATACCTCCGGACAAAACAACTCCGGCCAAAACAACTCGGTACAAAAATAACTGACTAACTAATAACTGACTAACTAACAACTGACTAACTAATAACTGACTAACTAATAACTAACTAACTGATAACTAACCTAACCTAACCTAACCTAACCTAACCCCCCTCGGCGCTTCGCCCCAGGACCCCGTTCCGCAACATCTGACTATCCCAACAAATGACCGGAGTTATTTTTATACCGAGTTATTTCGACCCGAGTTGTTTTCATCGGAGTTATTTTTGTACCGAGTTGTTTTAGTCAGAGTTGTTGTGATCGAGTTGTTTTGACAGGAGTTATTAAAAACCGAGTTATTATGGACGGGTCCCCTGTTACTGGGCAGAACGAGATAAAATTGGTCCTTCATTGTTCTTTAAGTGGGCAGCCGGTATCCACGAATTAAATTTCTCGGGGTAACCGACCCAGCTGACCAGTACTTTTTGGGCTTTCCCACGACCGCTTCGTTTTATCACACGATCGATGAGAAACGTGTCCTTTGCGAAGTCCTTGCGGACTCGAACGAGCTCCTCCTCGTAAAAAATACCGTCAATCTCCTCGCCGGCGAGATCTTCTAAGATGTAGACGGGTGGTTCTCTCGTTGCACCTAGGCGTACGATTTTAAAAATCTCTCGAGTCCAACCCCCCTTGTAACCTTTCGCAAAAGGGTTCCTAGCGCTACTGATGCGTACCAGGTCGCCGACACCGTATTTAGGGGTACGTGGGCTCGCTGTGGCGTATCGCATGGATAGATTCATTCGGGCCGTAGCGGCATTATACATGGTTACGTCGACTGGACGCATTCTTATCGCAGAGTGGCGTGTCCTGTTGTACGATTCCACGAGGCTCTGAAGAATATCTATGTACCGCCGCGTGTTTCTATGTGTAAAGTAACGCCACATACGCTCCTTCAGAGTACGGTTGTAGCGTTCGACGACAGCTGCCTTTACGTCGGGGCTGCGCGCTACGCGGAATCCTATGCCGCGCTCCTCGAGCAGACGCTGCAGTACGCCATTGGTAAACTCTTTACCTTTGTCTGTCTGTAGGTACACGGGTATCCTATTCTTACTACGTGTCAAAACCCTCCGGAATGCCGCTGCTACCGTTGCACCGGACTTATCGCGTAAAGGCTCGACCCAAGCGTATTTGCTGAGTACATCGATTATTACAAGTATATACGTGTAACCATCGTTGTACTCCTTCAACGAGCGAAGGTCCACAAGATCGGCCTCCCAAACATCGTCGATATTGCTGACGGCGTAAGAGCGGCGCTGAAACGTACGACGTACGGGCTTATGCAGCGTATACGCGTCCTGCGCCTCTAACCAATGTACGACGGAATCTCGCTTTACCCTACCCTTAACCGCTCGCTCGAGGTTACCGTTACCGGTGTACGAAGAAGGCCGTCATCGCCCGACTTCTTCTTCTTCTTCTGTTTCACGGCAGCCTTAACCATTCTAATCTTTTCTTTTTCTCGGTATCGTTGGCTGTACTAGCCGACACGGATCGTGTATATCTTTTCCCCACGACCTCTTCTTCCCCGGAGTCTCTAAACACTTCCTGAAACGCCTCGCCAAATTCCTCCTCCGTGGACGAGCTCTGAGTCGTGTCGATTGGGCGCGGTACGATTGTTACACGACGCCGTGGCTGATTACTGAGAGGCGTCGTGTTGCTCCCCTCCTTCCATAGACGCTGATTGCCAATAAATTCGCGCGGTATACCAGCAGTACGAAGGAACCGCGCAAACTGCCGACTCCCCGCCGGTCTCGCCGTTTTTCTCTCACGCATAGCGTCATTGATTAAATCAACGATGTTGGCGTCCTGCACGACGGTTCCACCGATACGCGTAACGCCCTGTTTACTCCACGAAATGTGTGGTGAGCCAGTGCCACGCAACCGGCCTAGTAAGAGCCGCGCCTTAGTCCTGTACTTTTGGGGTACACTGGCAATGATGTCGTCGTCGTCAGCATCGGTGGTCTGGTTCCGGGCGTTATCCTCCGCAGAATTGTTATTTTTCTTCTTGTTATCGCTATCGGCGCGCCTATCCTCGTCGACGTTATTGCGCAGGTCCTCGATAAAGTGTAGATAACGCTGCAGCACCTGATTGTACATCTTCCACTTTTCGCGCTCGTCAATGAAATTCGGCGAGTGTAGGATCTCCTTCATCGACGCGTCTAATCTGCTTAAGGGGGTCCCAGGGGTATGCACGGTGTTAACGGTGTCAATGCCCTCCTGACTGTGCTGATGCGTATGAGGTGCTGCACGGTGGTACTGCTATTGCACGGTATTCACGCTCTCATGAGGGATGAGAACCATCTTTTTTGCATGCTCCATCTCGCTCTGCGCGGCGTATATCCTATTCACTTCCCCCTATGTGTTTTGATATGACGGTGCCCAGTATGGGTGCTAGCAGAAGAGGTAGAAAACCACCGCTCTGAACGATAAGGCGTTTTCTAGTTTTGACAGCTGAACCCGGTCTGGATAAACGTCTCAGCAGCGGTGCGTGTTTTCGTAAGTGCTGTTTCTGAGTCGGCTTGAGAGGTACGTTGCCGCGAAGGATATTCAGAGCGCATTCGCATATGCAGTTGACGAGGCGTGGGTCGGCCGCTCGTAACAAGGCACTGCGTTGTTTGCTGTCCAGGTGGCAAATAGCCTTTAACACTGTGGCGTGCTTCCGCCCTATAGAGCTGCGTGCGCTGGATACCATTACAACCGAATGACTGGTACGTCTCGAGCGGCGTACCCACCCTTTATACCGTTTCGCGGTACGTACACGTAGTGGAACGGGTCCGAAGGAAACACGCACGTGCGAAAGCGGCAGTTATCGGGCGTCGATTGCTTCAAATCGAGTAGTAAATAACCGTGCGGTTCGGCGGTGACATCGCGGTAGACTTCCTGCACGAAGCGCGGATTTTCAGGAAACACCTGTCTCGCCAGATGCTGTATCTGCGCTCTGTCGCGCGGATTTTTAAACACGACGATGTAGTTGGTGTTCAACGAGATATCGCGCTGCCCGGGCCCCTGATGAAAGAGATTCTGCGTAATGAAGATAACGCTGATGTTCTTATGACGGTTGCCTTTGGTAAAAAGGTCGACCACCGTGTTATTGGACGATTCCCTCATGAGATCGTCGATGATGACGAGTTTCGGGCGTGGATCGTTGCCGTAATCGGTGTTTTGCGGCAATCCCTTGTGAAACTCTATAGTGCTCCCGTACTCCCTGTACCCCTCCTGCCACTCTGCATAGTGAAAGAGAACGCGCGCAAATCGCACGTCGCTCATGTCCTCGATGAACCGTAGGAATTTCTTTACGAAAAACGTCTTACCGCACCCCGTTGGCCCACAGATCATCGACGTCCACGGATGCTTCCACCGCGTGTCCATTATGCCAAATGAGGCTATTTGGCGGTGCTCTTTACGAATATACTGTTAAAGAGACTACTGGATTTTACACACGTCCCCCTTCCATCGCGGGGCCCCGGCCGCGGCGGGCGCGCGACACGCGTGAGGCTCGTGACGTCGCGCGCGCTTGCTAGCTCTTATCGGTGACGTTGCTAGCCCCCTCGTCCGGGTGAGCTCATCGTGCACCTGTGAGCTAATAGTCGGCATGCATGTGTGTCAGCCGCATAGATAGCCATAGTGCACGGCTAGCATGTCCGAAGCGCCACTGAAAATATAAATAACATGGCCCGGTTGGTGGAGTCTTCGGGAATAGATCGATAGAGATTTTTTGTTTTTCAAATAAATATGTTTTATTATTATTATTCTACAGACGGGGTATATACATTTATACAGGTTTTTGCTTGTAATATTAATTACATAAACCCGTAGGGTAAAGAGCCGAAACGACCGTCGCGTCGCCGTTTTTGAAGCTCTGTCGGTTTACACGTTTTTGATTCTAGACGCGTCACTACGTCGTGAAACGGCGTACGACGTATCGCGTCGTAGTGTAAAACAACAGGCTCGCTCGTCTCTCCCGTTACATAAGACCGTATCCAGTTATAATTAACGGCCAGACTCGTCGCGTGGTCAATCGTGATACCTTTGACCTTACAGACCTCAGCGTAAGAACCGTCGGGCTTGCGTACCCTATATGCATAAAATTTCGGGCCTCCCGAGACAAAAGACGTGTTATAGCTACCAACACCGTACGACTCCAGCTCGTCCGTTAAATCGCCCAAAAGACTACCGAGCGGCGGCTCGTAGGCGTTATCGGCATGACGACCACCCGATCAAGAGACTCGGTCGAGTCTCGCGCCAAGTACAGGCAACCCGCCGTACGGGGAACGGCTCGCCGAGACTCTTTACTCGAAGCATCGCTTGTACCTGTGTTTCCACTCAAATATCTTATGAACGGCTGTATGTGAGAAAAATTTATTGATACATTCACTCTAGGAATCAAGGGTTCTGAATTGATTGCCACTAAATTGAATACGATTAGTATACGAGATCAGGGTGTATTGAGATGGCGAGCGAGATGATTTTATTTCAGGCCCGTCGTCGTCGTCGTCGTCGTCGTCGTCGTCGTCGTCGTCGTCATCGTCATCGTCGTCTTCGCACGTCCATCGCATTTTTTGCCCAACAGATGGCGCTGACTACTGTGTCTTCATTATCTATTTGTACTCTGAATGGTGTTAGTAATTTACAAATACACAACACAGTCAAATACACTTTATACGTGAAGCTACTGTTCATACCGAATTTCCAGTTAGTATAAAGGTGCCTGTCCACGTGAGAGTAAAACTCTCGAAAGTCGCTCTCGAAAGCAATACTCGCCAATGGACACGCTCCTGAGAGTAACTCGCAGGCAGTAGCGTCAAACTCGCCGAGAGCAGACTCGCGAGAGCTTGCTCTCAAGTGAACAAGTTCAAATACGCTATCTGATAGTTACTCGCAGAGGTTCGAACCAAGTTCGAATTGTGACAGTACTCTCAGAGGTATGACCATGGCACTTGGTCGCAAGAAGATGCGCGTGCATTAATCGCAGTATACAAACAAAATCCCATGCTTTGGAATATCAAATGTGATGAATATCACAACAGAGATTTAAAGAATGAGGTGGTTTCTAATCGAGCTGTGGTCATTCCGATGAAATTCCGAAATTGGGACGTGTCCTGTAGTACCAATTCACGTACAAGATTATTAGTAAAGGTGCCTGTCCACGTGAGAGTAAAACTCTCGAAAGTCGCTCTCGAGAGCAATACTCGCCAATGGACACGCTCCTGAGAGTAACTCGCAGGCAGTAGCGTCAAACTCGCCGAGAGCAGACTCGCGAGAGCTTGCTCTCAAGTGAACAAGTTCAAATACGCTATCTGATAGTTACTCGCAAAGGTTCGAACCAAGTTCGAATTGTGACAGTACTCTCAGAGGTATGACCATGGCAAGACACACTTGGTCGCAAGAAGATACGCGTGCATTAATCGCAGTATACAAACAAAATCCCATGCTTTGGAATATCAAATGTGATGAATATCACAACAGAGATTTAAAGAATGAGGTGGTTTCTAATCGAGCTGTGGTCATTCCGATGAAATTCCGAAACTGGGACGTGTCCTGTAGTACCAATTTACGTACAACATTATTAGTAACGCCGAGTTGTGGTCTCCGTGTTACCCAGGGTAACCGTTAGAACGATCGGACTGAAATTTGGCACGCAAGTAAAGTAGATATCCCTCTTTAACTGTTGCGATTTTTATTGAAATATATGCAGCCATTCAGATTTTATGTCATTTAAAATTTTTTGAAAAAAGGGCGTGGTCGCTCTAACTTTCGTAAAGGTTCGACGATTTAGCTAAATAGTTCTTCATAACTGAAGATACGTTCAATGTTGTTTGGTATTGAACTTCGAGAAGATCGCTAAAGCGGTTCAGATTTTACGTGGTTTTGAAATTTTCAAAAAATTATCGTTATTTTTTTGTTTTTTTTTACCTCATTTTTAACTGTATTATCAATAAAAAAAAGTTACAATATTCGGACAAAAGCTAAACTAAAAGACGGTAGTATATGTACATAAATAGCCAAAATAAATCAAAGAACTTCCTCGTAGTGGAGGTTTTCTGAACGAAGGAAAAGAATCAAGAAGCAAAAAAAAAATGTTCACACATATTTCATAACGTATAAGCACGTTTGTTATAGCCATGTGATTACTATTCAATAAGGGATTTAATCGCTTCGATGGATTGGTATGTTCTGCTACACCCTGTACAGTCTAGTGAAGAGAATCGAAATTCACGTGTTCTTTTATTTTTGTTTTCGTGGTTTGATACTACTACTACTGAAAAAAATCGATTTGAGAGAGACGAAGGGACTCACATTTAAAAAAGCTTGCTGTTTCATCAGAAGAAAAGTGTAAGATTCTACTTTGCATCATTGTGATAGAAAAAACCAAGTAAAATAATGAGGAAGCAATTTGAAAAGTTCTTTGCAGCCTTGTTTTAATATGCAACGCAACTATTATTGCTGCGGCGGCTTGTTGTTTACGAGAAGCCATCTCGGACACTACTGATGGGGCGCGACGTTCGCGAGTGCTCTCAAGTGGACGTGGTCCTGAGAGTAATTCGTGACAGTAACTCTCCGGCTACTGTCTGATCTGCTCGCGAGAGTGAAACTCACGAAAAAATACTCTCACATGGAAACAGTCCTGAGAGTACTCTCGAGAGCAACTATCAGAATTTACTCTCACGTGGACAGGCACCTTAACGCCGAGTTGTGGTCTCCGTATTACCCAAGGTAACCGTTAGAACGATCGGACTGAAATTTGGCACGCAAGTAAAGTAGATATCCCTCTTTAACTGTTGCGATTTTTATTGAAATATATGCAGCCATTCAGATTTTATGTCATGTAAATTTTTTGAAAAAAGGGCGTGGTCGCTCTAACTTTCGTAAAGGTTCGACGATTTAGCTAAATAGTTCTTCATAACTGAAGATACGTTCAATGTTGTTTGGTATTGAACTTCGAGAAGATCGCTAAAGCGGTTCAGATTTTACGTGGTTTTGAAATTTTCAAAAAATTATCGTTATTTTTTTGTTTTTTTTTACCTCATTTTTAACTGTATTATCAATAAAAAAAAGTTACAATATTCGGACAAAAGCTAAACTAAAAGACGGTAGTATATGTACATAAATAGCCAAAATAAATCAAAGAACTTCCTCGTAGTGGAGGTTTTCTGAACGAAGGAAAAGAATCAAGAAGCAAAAAAAAAATGTTCACACATATTTCATAACGTATAAGCACGTTTGTTATAGCCATGTGATTACTATTCAATAAGGGATTTAATCGCTTCGATGGATTGGTATGTTCTGCTACACCCTGTACAGTCTAGTGAAGAGAATCGAAATTCACGTGTTCTTTTATTTTTGTTTTCGTGGTTTGATACTACTACTACTGAAAAAAATCGATTTGAGAGAGACGAAGGGACTCACATTTAAAAAAGCTTGCTGTTTCATCAGAAGAAAAGTGTAAGATTCTACTTTGCATCATTGTGATAGAAAAAACCAAGTAAAATAATGAGGAAGCAATTTGAAAAGTTCTTTGCAGCCTTGTTTTAATATGCAACGCAACTATTATTGCTGCGGCGGCTTGTTGTTTACGAGAAGCCATCTCGGACACTACTGATGGGGCGCGACGTTCGCGAGTGCTCTCAAGTGGACGTGGTCCTGAGAGTAATTCGTGACAGTAACTCTCCGGCTACTGTCTGATCTGCTCGCGAGAGTGAAACTCACGAAAAAATACTCTCACATGGAAACAGTCCTGAGAGTACTCTCGAGAGCAACTATCAGAATTTACTCTCACGTGGACAGGCACCTTAACGCCGAGTTGTGGTCTCCGTATTACCCAAGGTAACCGTTAGAACGATCGGACTGAAATTTGGCACGCAAGTAAAGTAGATATCCCTCTTTAACTGTTGCGATTTTTATTGAAATATATGCAGCCATTCAGATTTTATGTCATGTAAATTTTTTGAAAAAAGGGCGTGGTCGCTCTAACTTTCGTAAAGGTTCGACGATTTAGCTAAATAGTTCTTCATAACTGAAGATACGTTCAATGTTGTTTGGTATTGAATTTCGAGAAGATCGCTAAAGCGGTTCAGATTTTACGTGGTTTTGAAATTTTCAAAAAATTATCGTTTTTTTTTGTTTTTTTTTTACCTCATTTTTAACTGTATTATCAATAAAAAGAAGTTACAACATTCGGACAAAAGCTAAACTAAAAGACGGTAATATATGTACATAAATAGCCAAAATAAATCAAAGAACTTCCTCATAGTAGAGGTTTTCTGAACGAAGGAATAGAATCAAGAAGCAAAAAAAATGTTCACACATATTTCATAACGTATAAGCACGTTTGTTATAGCCATGTGATTACTATTCAATAAGGGATTTAATCGCTTCGACGGATTGGTATGTTCTGCTACACCCTGTACAGTGTAGTGAAGAGAATCGAAATTCACGTGTTCTTTTATTTTTGTTTGCGTGTTTTGATACTACTACTACTGAAAAAAATCGATTTGAGAAAGACGAAGGGACTCACATTTAAAAAAGCATGCTGTTTCATCAGAAGGAAAGTGTAAGATTCTACTTTGCATCATTGTGATAGAAAAAACCAAGTAAATAATGAGGAAGCAATTTGCAAAGTTCTTTGCAGCCTTGTTTTAATATGCAACGCAACTATTATTGCTGCGGCGGCTTGTTGTTTACGAGAAGCCATCTCGGACACTACTGATGGGGCGCGACGTTCGCGACTGCTCTCGAGTGGACGTGGTCCTGAGAGTAATTCGTGACAGTAACTCTCCGGCTACTGTCTGATCTGCTCGCGAGAGTGAAACTCACGAAAAAATACTCTCACGTGGAAACAGTCCTGAGAGTACTCTCGAGAGCAACTCTCAGAATTTACTCTCACGTGGACAGGCACCTTAAGGGTGCTTTTACACCGTATACAATTATTAATTTTTTAATAGCATTCATGTGGAGCGCGCGTGTATGGGTGTATGTATATGTGTGCTTCAACATAGTTCCTCGTATTTTAGATGACAGTTTTTAGAGACACAGAATGTCCAGGTGTTTCTCTCCGTAATTTCCTGTATGTAGGTGGCGGACGTGGAAGTCCAGGGTGTCCAGGCATTCCGCTTCGTAGTTTTCTGTATCTAGGTGTCGGATGTGGAAGTCCAGGGTGTCCAGATGTTCTGCTCCGTAGTTTCTTGTATCTAGGTACTGGATGTGGAAGTCCAGGGTGTCCAGGTAGTCCGCTTCGTAGTTTTCTGTATCTAGGTGTCGGATGTGGAAGTTCAGGGTGTCCAGGTATTCCGCTTCGTAGTTTCTTGTGTCTAGGTACTGGATGTGGAAGTCCAGGGTGTCCAGGTATTCCGCTTCGTAGTTTTCTGTGTCCAGGTGTCGGATGTGGAAGTTCAGGGTGTCCAGGTATTCCGCTTCGTAGTTTCTTGTATCTAAGTACTGGATGTGGAAGTCCAGGGTGTGCAGGCATTCCGCTTCGTAGTTTTCTGTATCTAGGTGTCGGATGTGGAAGTCCAGGGTGTCCAGATGTTCTGCTCCGTAGTTTCTTGTATCTAGGTACTGGATGTGGAAGTCCAGGGTGTCCAGGTAGTCCGCTTCGTAGTTTTCTGTATCTAGGTGTCGGATGTGGAAGTCCAGGGTGTCCAGGTATTCCGCTTCGTAGTTTCTTGTATCTAGGTACTGGATGTGGAAGTCCAGGGTGTCCAGTTATTCCGCTTCGTAGTTTTCTGTATCTAGATGTCGGATGTGGAAGTCCAGGGTGTCCATGTATTCCGCTCCGTAGTTTCTTGTATCTAGGTAGTGAATGTGGAAGTCCAGGGTGTCCAGGTATTCCGCTCGGTAGTTTCCTGTGTCCAGGTGTTGGATGTGGAATTCCAGGGTATCCAGGTATTCCGCTCCGTAGTTTTCTGTATCTAGGTGTCGGATGTGGAAGTCCAGGGTGTCCAGGTATTCCGCTTCGTAGTTTTCTGTATCTAGGTGTCGGATGTGGAAGTCCAGGGTGTCCAGGTATTCCGCTTCGTAGTTTTCTGTATCTAGGTGTCGGATGTGGAAGTTCAGTGTGTCCAGATGTTCCGCTCCATAGTTTCTTGTATCTAGGTGTCGGACGTAGAAGTCCAGAAAAGTGTGCAACAAGCTTTGGCGCTTCGCTCAAACTATAGTATCCTCTTTGATGTTCGCACGGCCTGAGGTACAAGGCCTGAAATAATCCAGCACACTCTCCTCTCTTACGTTTACCACACGGCTTCAACAATCTGGACACCATTAACGACGCTTATATGCATTGAAGATTACATTTTCTTTAAAAATTTGTATATGTCTTTATGCATTTCTAGAAAAAGGGACTTACACATTAAATTTATATGCCATTAAACATTTTCGACACCGCTATATATTTTTCTGATTAGCAACATCATAATGCATTTACATTTTATATCTGTGACAATATAGATTTCAGTGCTTAATACTTCTATTTCCCGTTGGACAACAAAAACTTGTGATATCCCCCAAAAAACACTTACGTGTAAAAAACCACGCCAAGTACAGGTGTGCTGTGTATTCCTCTAATAAAAAGTATTGATATCAGATTATTGAGGCCAAGTACTTCAGTCACTACATGTTTGCCTATTATATGATCTAGCACTGGCCCATCATTTTAATTGTATTTTCGAAATTTCCTATAACGTTTTCACTACTCTTTTACATTACTACTGTTTCTCGTAGTTGATTATGAATTAATGGTTATTTAATAATTAATCAAACTTTAGCTGATTCCTTATCGAGTACTACTTGGCGGGTCCGTGCAATTCTTGATATAAATTTGCATTCATAATGCCAGTCATTAAACTCAAAACCAATGTCAACTTTGTATATAGAGTTTATTAACGATAACTCGTTAATAATAATCACGGTAAAATCTTAATAATAAACATAATTTTAGGATACTATTAGTACGTTCAAAGTAAGTACTTTGGAATTTCTGGCACGGACCCGCCAAGTAGTACTCGATAAGGAATCAGCTAAAGTTTGATTAATTATTAAATAACCATTAATTCATAATCAACTACGAGAAACAGTAGTAATGTAAAAGAGTAGTGAAAACGTTATAGGAAATTTCGAAAATACAATTAAAATGATGGGCCAGTGCTAGATCATATAATAGGCAAACATGTAGTGACTGAAGTACTTGGCCTCAATAATCTGATATCAATACTTTTTATTAGAGGAATACACAGCACACCTGTACTTGGCGTGGTTTTTTACACGTAAGTGTTTTTTGGGGGTACGTATATACACGAGTCGGTGTCGTAATACAGAACGCGTTTATCTAATACCTCGAGGTAATCGTACAATTTCAGACGCGCCTGAGCAGTGGTATATGCAGCTATAACAACGTTTGTGTATGCCGTGGGTATCAGCGATTCGTTTGCACTACGCGTACTGACGTAGAGCATCTCGTCATCTACGGGCAGAATACCTGTAATCTCGACCTCCGGACACGTGAGCAGACTCACGAGCTTTTGACGAGTCGTCACAATTTCCGTCTTTGGCAGATTTTCGCGTTGCCCAAACTTGCCCCAAAAGGAATTCAGACATAATTTTGCGACTGACCGCAGGCCGGGATTTGATTTTATATTATCAGGGTCCAGACGAATACCCTCGACCCGATCGTACTCCTCTATATACAGTTTTTTTGGCCTCCTCGTCGTCACACTCGCGCGGCCAGCCGCTAGCTTCCTGCTTAATCTTTAGGAACGTGTTTATGTAATCGGCAAAGTGACCGCCCGTCCGTGTCGTCGGATCGTAGTGAGTAATCTCATACTGCCATATTTCGTGTATCAGCGTTATTTCATACCCCTTACGTACGGCGCGCTTGACCTCGTCCACGACCCAGGTCCCTTCGAATACTCTATCCGCGGGATTCTCGTGAGGACACGACCCCTGTAGCATGGCCTCTGCACAGGAACGACACAAGGCGAAGAGCAGTTTACCGTGCATGCGTACCGGTAACACGGGATGATACAGATCTCGCGGTGGTAACACCACACACTTAATCAAGCCCTCCACGTTATCGATGTTGTTGCGATCACTCGTTAGTTCGCGACAGTCGTCGCCCACGTACACTGTAGGGTGACCTACAGGGAATTTCCCCGTTTTCGAAATGAAGGGGTAGAGTGAGCACACATCTACGTAGTGTATCCTCTCAGACCCCTAGACTTCGTAAAAACTGACGGTATTCCCTGTACGGCCACCGAAGAAAGCATCGCGGGGTTCGAGCGGTGCCTGCGATACCAGCGGGTTCTCATTTAGCGATCTGTATAAAGCGGCCTGTTCAGGATCGTTTATCCATCGGTCGAATTCGCACTCCCAAATTTCCGTCAGCTCGTAACCTAAATACCGAATCTTATCGCTCGTAGCCTGCGTTCTCTCGAAGCGCGCGTCTATGGATCCACCCGTGTGTAGACGACTATCTCTGTTTATACGATAGCATTTTGGGCAACCGTGCCAGAAACAACCCTGAAACTGGAATACGTGTCGCGAACCTGTGGTGGTGTCCATGTAGTAGCCGTCGACGGGTGTACCCTCCGGCAGGCGATACTCCCGAGTGCGCCCTGCGTGAACTATGGCACAACCCAAACGATGCTCCAGCGAAAGAAGCCATAAGACAGCCTTACGCGATTGTTTGTCACCGTATCGGTACCCGCCCGGTGGTAAAATAGCTATCTGTTCGTCCCGCAAAAAGTTTTTCCGAAAAACTCTCGAACACGCCGAGGCTATGGTTGTGCTCTCCGAGAAAGGGCAAACGCTGCCATGCTGAAGAAACATTTCGCGGAAAGAAACGCAAGCCTGCCTGAGAATGGTAACGTCTGATCTACAGTAATCTATAAACTCGGTTCGAAAGTTAAACATGTATCCCGCAGAGCACTGCTCGTTGTACCATGCTAAAAACTGATTACGCTGAGCCGGCGACATCGTATCGGGCGAATAAAACTCGAGCGCTGGTAACGGACCGATATAATGCTGATTCTCAGGTGTATTGAACAGATGCGGGAAGACACCTTTTTGTTTCAAACCGACCGCATCCGCGAGGCCAAAGGCTTTCGGTAGTGCACTCAGAGGCATGTGAAAATAATTAAGACTGTCTATGAATGTTACACGGCCCGTCTTCATCATTATGATGCTCGTACCGCTGAGTAGCAGCATCGGCGGCTTTAGGCTTTTTCTTCTACGCTTCACGATGTACCGTAGTACAAACTGCGCGTCGAAACCCTTGGCATTATGCGCCACGCAGATCACACGCTGAAACGATTTTCTTCTAGGGTCGCACGCAAAATCTACAAACTGCCTTACAGGGTCCTCTTCGAAAATGTACTCGTGTACCCCGCAAGACGGGCATACCCTCGCGAGATCTGTATCATTTATGCACGCTGTACACACCTGCTGAACGACGCACAAGTTTGGCGTGTGGATACGCACCGCGGCGTCACCGGACAGCTTCTGTATCTGCTGTGTTTCAAAATCATAGAAGATGTACAGAATATTTTTTTCAGCGGTGGTCTTTTTTACCGGTCTGACGTAACACCGATGTCCAACGTCATTAACACTCCTGTAGAGGCTGCAATACACCTTATCGCAGGAGTGCTTACGAGACGTTCCTTGAAGAGGTCTAAGACACTGCGGACAGCTGCGAACGGTCTGGCACACGCTCTTTTCTTTTCCCTTCTGTTTACTAATCAGCGTATTTATGTGATTATCGAAACAACGTTGACCAAAAAAGTACCTATGGCACTCGCGACAATACATTGGGGATAGAGCCGAATCGCATGGCGGTTTTCCGAAGCATCTAGCGCATTTGTGGGAGCACTTATGCTCTGCCTCGCGCGTGTAAGATCTGTTACACGGTATGCAAAAACCACGACTACCGACCGCACCCCGCATATTTAAAATAGGCTGATAATGCCGCGCATTATTATAGTACAGGATGCGGAGCGTTTGCCGTGATTTCCTGAACCGTACGCGCTATCGACTATCTGCGATCCGTCGTACAGTGGTTTCTCACCGCTGCCTATACTGTCAAACTCGTAAACAACAATGGCTATACCATCCGGAGCAAGATAGCTTTGAAATTGATCAATTTCCGGAATACCGCAACCGTCAGACGGTATGTCTACACGGGCGTTTGTCACAAGCTCGAGAGCTAATTGTTTTTGAAATTTGCCCCGTTGACGTCGTACAGCGTTCCATCTCTCATGCAGTTCCCCGGAGCGTACTTCCCCGCGTTCAGCGTATACCATCGCCACAGCGAGCGATCTAGGTAGACAGAGATTATCGGTGTTTATTATGGTCAGTATAGAGTGTTTTTTTACAAACTCGTGCGCTAATTGCACGCGCCCTGTACCCCGCGGCACTTCGACTATACACGATTCTATGACAAAAGATCTGTCTATCTGGAACGCCTGGGGGCTCTGTGCGACGGACGATATCACGTTCCACACGTCGTTTTCAAGAAAGTCTCGAGCCGGTCTGTACGACAGCCACGCGGCCCCGCACGCGAAACTGTCTGATTTAATCGTCAGGCCTATATAATCTTGCGCGGTACACGAGCTTGTAAGGTACGCGTGTATATTTCGGACTGCGCCCTGCAGCCAAGATACGGTATTCGTATCAGGATCTTGGGGCGGTGGCCTGATAGCCATTGTTATTTCGCGGCCGTCTAATCGAAACCGATTTATGCGATGCGTCGTTTCGGCTTGTACGGTAAACCTATGCCCTGGTGGTAGCACGTCGTTATCGCTGACTCCCTCGTTGTCGGCGTCTTCGTTGTCATCAATCTGCGACCGAAGTAGGGGTCCCCCGCCGATCTGATATTGCGCGCCCGCATCTAGCGTTTGGAAAAAAAGTTTTTTTAATTATTTTTTTTATTAAACAAAAAAAAGAAAGAGTATTCGGTTCATACTGACTTCTCATTCCTCACGAGGATTAAACATCGACTCGATGTATGAGAATACAGCGTCTAACCGGTTTTCATCATCCCCTAAATTTTTTTTAAAGTTAGAAATCTCGACAAAGGTGACTTTAAATGTTAAAGAATATCTCTTTCTACGTTACCTTCTTCGTGGGTATCAGCGGGGCTCGGGGCCTCATCGCGCTCCGCTAATGCATCGGCCGCCTCGTCGGCATCCGCTGCCTCGTACACGCCGTTCCTAAGAACCCACAGCACCGGTTCTTCCGCGTTGTCGTGCTCCTGCAGCGGCCGTGCGTTACCCGGTGCAATGTGGTCATTGTAACCAGCAGCCTCCAACGGATCTACAACTTTTTTTTTTTACTTTTTATTTTCACACAGATGAGTTTTCAACGATATCTGTAAATTTATAATTATTACATTGATAGCTCTCGTTAGAAGCGCTGAACATGGTGGAGTGGTCATCTTCATCACCATTGTCATGGTCACTGTGGTCGCTAACGGCCGATGCTATTGACATGATCTCATCTGTAAAGAAAATTATGAAGCAAATCGCATTTTTTTTTCCTTTTGTTTCCGATGCTGTTTTTTTAACGCATACTCCACGTATCGTGTAACGATTCTTCGTCCTCTTCTTCTTCTTCTTCTTCTTCTTCTTCTTCTTCTTCCTCCATCGACTGTATGTCCAGCGCTGTCGATGGACCTGCCACTTTTTTAAAATAAAACGTAAATTAGCCGTAATCTTTTTTTTTTAAAAGTATGTTTTACCGTTAGCACGTTGCATCACTGTCACCGTGCTGGTGCGGGGCTCCGAGTAAACCTCCTCTATACGATCGACGCACCCTAGGAGCAACTGCTCCTCCTCCTCGGGGGCGACTTCGTGATGAAAGCGCGTCAATTCTTGTAAAATTGATTTATTTTTTTTTTAAAAAGGCAATTTGTGTAGGAGCTATTGCTGGCAAGCGACAGATACATACCTTCGTGAAACAGATGATCGGTTATAATAGCCCTGGTGATATGGCTATCGCGCACTCCGCGTTTGTTGATACACTCTGCGGCTAGCGAGAGTATGTACGGATCGTTCTTGAAGTATCCTCTTTCATGACCCCTCGCTAGCACGCGCAGAGAACAATGGGCAAACACACTTTTTAATCTACGCGTTAACGTGCGAAAACCGAAATATCTTAACTCGCGACACCACCCCGGTGAGAATAATCTCGGGTTTCTAGGGTTATTCAAGCGGCGTGTCCTGACGAAATCGAGGATACAATCGCGAATATTCCCCAAAGATGGCATTTTTTTTTCTTTGCTTAGAGCTGGTGGTTGATGTAAGTTATCAGACTATCTGCCAAGACGTCGTGATACGAACAAAAACAGGGTACGTCTAGTCCGCGGGCGTCTTACAGTCACGGCGATATTAATTTCAAAACAATACCATGCGATACATCTGAATCAGCAAAAAATGGCACGGCTTTCTTATAGAATCGTTATTCGTCAAAAATCAGATAGAAGCGTTTTACTCGTAAAAATGAATTACATATTATTGGTCACTCGTTCGCCGATCGCGAAATATTGCGTATCCATAATACGGATAAAAAAACCCTGTATAGAGGTGTTGCGTCGGAAGCTGCAGCGATCTGCTGACGCACACCGTTCGAGGTTGCATCAGCATCTCCTCGTCGTAGTGTAGGGTTAGAGATACAAATCATACTACGCTGTGTACATAGGTATTTTTTTTACTTTATTTATATTTATCAATTACAATCGACTGGTACCAAAAGATCATACCAATCTTTTACAGCATCGAACTCGTTGATATCACCACCGATAAGCTGTACTCCGATATCTTTTCCGCCACGGTCATCCCGCAGCAGTGTTTCGCAACTCTCGTCGCGAAAAATTGCCATACACCGTATATGCCGTATGTTGCGTCGGAATGCTGTTCGTGTGTCCATTGCGTAGTACGTCAAATTGCTCGATCCTTCGGCGTGTTCCTCCTCCACATCGTTGTAAGCATCGTGGGGTGTATAGGTTTCCCACGCATCGTCGAGTGCCTCCAGGTACGCGTAAAGACCGTGAGGCATGCTGACCACGCTTGTTCGGCATTCCTTGTAGTGTAGGAGCGGTGGACCATCCCGCGTCGTCAGGGTAACGCACCCAATAAACTCTGTCAAACTGCATCGTTTCTCCAGAGTACGTAGCGCTGTCTCGTATGCACGCATAGCCCTCAGGCACCACAGTGTGACGCAACTTTCGCGTAATCTCTCAAGATGATTGAATGCCGCTAACCAGGCCTGCGACTCCAGACGCATAGGTGCACGACGCGGTAGTTCTTCCGGTGTGGGCCAGCCCCACCTCTTCCTCAATATCGTTAGCTCTGATTTGGCCATAGGGCGCCGATACGTGATGCGGCATTTTGGATTACTATCGTCGGACATGCACCATTCATGTTTCGCCAACCACTCATTGGTACATATGCGCTGCGCGTAAGGGCTATCGTTAGAACGCTGATCGCAGATAAAACCCAGCGTTACGCTACAGCGTGTGAAATGAGTGATGCCCACTGGCACACAACCCGATTGCGCACACGCCCAGTTGGACACAAATCATTGGACACAACACGATTGGACACAGTGTCCATTCCGCACAGCAAGATTGGACACAGACCGTTTAGCATGCGATAACATTGGACACATTAGAACTGTGTCCAATCTTGTTGTGGCGAATTGGTTTCGTGTGCGATCTGACTACGTAAGGACGGACCGTGAAATTGGACACAGATTGTTGTAGATAAATTTCAGATAATTCATTGGACACAAAGCTAGCTGCACAATAAGGTATATCGATGTAACCAGAACTCTGCAAGAAGTGAGGGAATGTGAACTGCTGTGGTACATTTATAATAAATTTATTATATATCTTCTAAAAATGATATTCCAATATTTGTAACTTTACAAAGTGTTCGCGTCAAAAAGGTAGCGATATTCGTCATCAGGCATAAATGAATTCTATGTTCAATGTTTCTTGTTAATGACTTGGTAATGCATTTTAATGAAATTTTTAATTATTATCTTAATTATAACATGATAATTTACACTAGCCAATGGGATTTATTCGTGAGTTGAAAGTCACACGTTTTGTAAAGAATACGACTATTGATGAATATTTTATAATAATGTTATAATGGGCCAGATTTTTACCCCGTAACCGTACAGAACAGTTATATGTCACAATACTATTTTTTCACTCCTATTTGAATCCTTGATATTGCAGCTTTTTAATATGCATATACAATGTATTTAAATGCTGTTGGGATAAACTTATGAGCGTTCACTTCCCTATAATCTAGCATGTAACATTTCTATAATATCTTCAACATTATTTCAGAAAAGTACGTAAGAACCTGTTCCATTGATCTCGTATGTATAATATTTGTGCAGCTAGCTTTGTGTCCAATGAATTATCTGAAATTTATCTCCAACTATCTGTGTTCAATTTCACGGTCCGTCCTTACGTAGCCAGATCGCACACGAAACCAATTCGCCACAACAAGATTGGACACAGTTCTAATGTGTCCAATGTTATCGCATGCTGAACGGTCTGTGTCCAAAACTAATGTGTCGTATCGGCATTGTGTCCAATCTTGCTGTGCGGAATGGACACTGTGTCCAATCGTGTTGTGTCCAATGATTTGTGTCCAACTGGGCGTGTGCGCAATCGGGTTGTGTGCCAGTGGGTACCCCCCGTGTGAAATCATGGTGTCCTTTATTCAGTATCGTTGCTATACACAGTTCGGGTAGTATCACGGGTCTTACACCCGACGGCCAACCCTTACGACAGAGCATGTCGGGGTTATCGTCGCCTAAGTCTTCAATGTCCAGTGCTCCCGGTTTCGTCATGTATATTGAGGCTAGCGGTACACCCGTTAAATGTCCCAATCTCAACCACTCCCGCA
>OZ020576.1:15253578-15291078 GCA_963971525.1 Cephus spinipes
AGAGAGATAGAGAGAGATAGAGAGAGATAGAGAGAGATAGAGAGAGATAGAGAGAGATAGAGAGAGATAGAGAGAGATAGAGAGAGATAGAGAGAGATAGAGAGAGATAGAGAGAGATAGAGAGAGATAGAGAGAGATAGAGAGAGATAGAGAGAGATAGAGAGAGATAGAGAGAGATAGAGAGAGATAGAGAGAGATAGAGAGAGATAGAGAGAGATAGAGAGAGATAGAGAGAGATAGAGAGAGATAGAGAGAGATAGAGAGAGATAGAGAGAGATAGAGAGAGATAGAGAGAGATAGAGAGAGATAGAGAGAGATAGAGAGAGATAGAGAGAGATAGAGAGAGATAGAGAGAGATAGAGAGAGATAGAGAGAGATAGAGAGAGATAGAGAGAGATAGAGAGAGATAGAGAGAGATAGAGAGAGATAGAGAGAGATAGAGAGAGATAGAGAGAGAGAGAGAGAGAGAGAGAGAGAGAGAGAGAGAGAGAGAGAGAGAGAGAGAGATAGAGAGATAGAGAGATAGAGAGATAGAGAGATAGAGAGATAGATAGATAGAGAGATAGAGAGAGAGAGAGAGAGAGAGAGAGAGAGAATGATCTTTATTAGCGTTCTCCGCTATTTAAATATACATGAAATCTTAAATCTTAAAAGTCTATGTCTACGATATAATCTCTTAAACTACGTTTAAACTGTTCCGGTTTTTCACACCTTCTTATGTCGACCGGTAAGTCATTGTACATTTTAGCCCCTTCATAAAACAGGCTTTTTTGTGCACTCCTCGTTTTCCGGGCTTGTAATACAATGTTCCCTGTTTGTCGCGTTTTCCTTCCACTTCTATCTCCAACTATTTCCAGCTTGGTTTTTAATTGACTCGGTAACAGATCTTTTAATATTTTAAAAATAAATACGCACACATTATAACGTAGCCTTCGTTTCACGGACATAAACTGTAGCGCATTCAACATCTCCTCGACTCTCGTATACCTATTACATTGCAAAATAACTCGCATCGCACGATTTTGCGCAATCTGTAGTTTGCTTAGTTCAGTTTCCCCCATATTTACCATTATTGTTGCACAGTATTCAAATTGTGGTGCTATTATTGTCTTATATACCGTACATCTGGCGTATATTGATAGGTATTGCCCTACTCTATTCAAAAAATTAGTTTTCTTTCCAACCTTTTTCAGCATATACTCACAGTGTTCGCTAAACCTCAGCTTGTCATCAATAATTATCCCTAGGTATTTTATCATTTCCACTCTTTCTATCTCGCTCCCATCAAGGCTTTTTAATGTTATATTCCCTTTTAGTTCATTCCTTATGCTCCTAATTACCATATATTTTGTTTTACTGGCATTCATTCTTAGTCGATTTCTATTCATCCACCCCTCTACTATGGCAAACACATCCGACAAGTTTCTCTCCACCTCCTCACTACACTCTCCAGTTACATATAATAGCGTATCATCCGCAAACATTTTAATATTACACTTTTCCGGGCATATATTAACTATATCATTTATATATACATTAAATAACAGCGGTCCTAATACAGAACCCTGTGGTACTCCATATTTCGTAGTAATTAAGTCAGACCATTCATTATTAAAACGTACCCTTTGTGTTCTATTTTCTAAGTAGGATCGAAACCATTGTAGAGCCATTCCTCTAATTCCATAATGGTATAGCTTCATTAATAGCATTTCCCTATCCACTGTTTCAAACGCTCTCTTTAGATCTATAAATATTACCCCTATCATTTTTTTCTCGCTTATTTCCAGTTTCCAATCATCGATGATAGTCTGAATTGTCGTTTCACACGAATGCCGTTTTCTATAGCCCGTTTGGTGTTCTGTTATAATATTATTAGTTTCCAAATAATTCTCGATTTGTTTCTTTATTACTAGTTCAAGTACTTTCTCATATACCGGTAACATGTTTATGGGTCTATAATCACTTGCTTTTATCGCTTTTGCCACCTTTGGTATTGGGATAACCGTAGACGTTTTCCAGTCGTCAGGACATCGTCCTTCTCTTATGGATGTATTGACGACGTCAAGGAATTCTTCTTTTATCGCCCAGAATGCTATCTTTAAAATGTTACTCGATATTCCCTTTTCAGTACCTCTCTTATTTGGCAGTCCCATAACTACTTCCTCTAGTTCTTCCATGTTAACCACCTTTAGCTGTTTCATGCTTTCTATATTTTCCCTTACCAGTATTCTTCTCGGGTTCTCCTCATCGCTGTTTATAGACTCTACAATATCACTGATACTTTGTACGTAGTATACTGTAACGTTCCGTCCTTATACCCCCCTAGCCTCTATCCTTTTTCCTATCCAATCACCCGATCTCGATGATGGATACGTCAAGAGCCCCACATAAAGGTGCATAGCGCACTGTGGATGTGCATAACAGTATCTGAGAGAACTCCTAAAATCCTAACATTCCTCAAGAATCCTATCGACCTCTCACAGCGACGCCGATAAAGGAAAGGGAATATAGGACCTTTAATTCGCTAATATTACATAAGTCCCTTGAAACTAGTCATAGCGACAATCATGAGGAAATAATATTAGGAATTAGTACATTTAATATTCTTAGAACACGGAATACAGTCAACCGACTGGAATCAAAACAAACAAGCGCCAGACGCTATAAGCCGGCACGTACCGAAGACAATAGAAATACCAGTAAGCGGATATTTGAAGAAACCGCTAATCCAATTAGTCAAATCAAACCATCGTAAATCAAAATATCAAATCCAAAAAGCGACGTTGACACCTCAGGCGGATAAAAATCGTTATCCCCACTAGTTTTAACGTATTCCTATCGAGGATATAAGCAGCGGCTTCCTCGACAGGTGTTCATTCGATTCTTTCGTATCACTCGATCCACTCGAGACGAATCAACCAAACCCTTGTACACCACAAGACGACAAGAAGCTAGTAAAAAAACTTTGGAAAGTATAAATTATCGAAAAGCTAGGATAAAACCAATCCTCTGTTCCAGAGCGAACCAGTGAACAGTATTGTACTGCAAACTGTGGGAACTCATCCTCAGCAGTCCTGATCTTGGAAAGCATTGTGTCTCCACCCTGTATCAGGAATCTGCAATCCTTGTAGACATTCTGCATCAAAGGCATTGTGCCGGAGCTGTCAGAAATTGACCTCGGCAACAACAGTCCTTAAGAAAGCTCAGCTCCCAACATCATTGTGATTAGTAGCTGTCTGAGCATCCCATAGCTCTCACCAGGCCTAAGGAATCATTGTGATACCCCCTAGTGTCAGGGAGGGCATCCCAAGTCCTTCCGCAATCTCCTGCAGCGAAGTTATTGTAATAGAACTGTCAGGATTGCAGATCACCAACCTTAAAAGGACTCAGCTCCCAATATCATTGTGATTAGTAGCTGTCTGAGTCAAACCTATCCTGAAGATAAGTGATTCAGCAAACGGGGTTCATTGTGATCTCCTGTGGGTACTGAATCATTATCATCCTGACTGTCAACTGGACCACAGTCTTCGGACGCACTGTGCACTCTGCTGTATTGTGGCTCCAGCTATCTCTTTCCTATCCAAAAGGCTAATAGAAGAGGAAAGTAAACAAAAACACTTCTTGTCGCGAGTGGTACCATCAACAAGCGAGAGACATTTATATGTGTGTGTATGTGTGAGAAACTGCAAAATAGAAGATTAAGGAGATCTAGTCTGTAACTTATAGGACAATATATCATTATTTTATTATTTCAAAACCTCAAGTGTCTAAATTGTTTCTAAAGACGCCTGCCCAGAGCACAAACCCTTCAAAAAGTCTCGTGATTCCGAATACTCAAGGATCACGAAACGTCTCAATACATTAAATTTGTTAGCTTGGTTACCCACCATTGATTCACCCCCTACTTCGAAGTCAATACTTTCTATGGTGTTTAAATTCCCTGTCTTACCCTTGATTACTTCTTTTAATGTTTTCCACATTTTTGTTGGGTTTCCTTTGTTATTATCTATCATACTTTCATAGTAAATTTTCTTCTTTTCCCTAATTAGTGTAACCACTTTGTTTCTCTCAATTTTAAACTTCAACCATTTATCTTCCTTTCCGTCAGCTAGCGCTTCTCTGTACGCTCTATCTCTTCTGTTAGCTGCTATCTGCATTTCCTCAGAGAACCACTTTTTCCCATCCCATACTTTTGGAATTTTAAATTTCTGTCTAGGTGCGGTTGAGTCCAGGACATACACAATATTGTCAACCATTTGTTTTGCCTTCTGACTGCCATTTGTACCTTGTTCCTGATTCATCCTATCTTTCAGCAAACCAATGAATTCATCTTTGTAAAATCTTCTAAAATTTCTAGTTACAATTTCCTTATACCCCTTTTTCTCTTTATTTATACGTAAGTTTACCTTGAGCCATGCATGATCTGTTATTTTGGGCTCTTGCACCACTTGTACTCGTGCTGTCCTATTCGAGAAAAGCAGGTCTATTATGCTTTGGCTATCTTTCACTATTCTAGTTGGACTCTCTACATACTGCTTCATCCCCATATTCAACATTATCGATTGTAACTTCTTTTTATAGAAAGAGTTCCCCTTGAAATCTATATTGAAGTCTCCCATTATCACGCATTCATTCTTTATTGCTAGCTCTTCACTTACATCTTCGAGAAACCTTATAAACTCTCCATCACCTGCACTTGGTGAGTGGTAGACTACCATTAATACTCCTTTGTATAATTCCTCTTTTATTTTAATTGCAACACACCAGCAGTTCGATGGTATTTTCCTTATCAGTACTATCTCGTATTTAATATCTATTCGTACATATATAGCCGTCCCACCTGTACTTCTGTTTTCCGCATCGCACCTAACTACGGTGTATCCTGGCAAATTCACCTCACTATCCTCTATATCCGCCGTCACTCTAGTCTCTGATAGTGCAATAATTGCAGGGTTTATCTTCTTCATTACCCAATTTTCTATCTCATCTATGTGCGCTATGAGGCTCTGTGCGTTTGTATATAATATAATATCTTTTCCCTCTTGCTCTTCCTGTCGTTGCTATTCAACCCAGCCAGCTCTCCTTTTCTCCTCTTGGATTGCTCTTTTATATGTCGGACACTCCCGGTCCAACGCGGTATGCTCCACATTTATCTTCAGTCCGTATGTTCGACTTTTAAACGCGCAATTTACACAGTTACTTTTTTTCGCTGTGCAATCATTTGCCTTGTGGTTCCCTGCACATTTGTAACAGGTTTCGTCTCTTGAACAATTCTTAGCTATGTGATAGTAGCCCCAGCATTTGAAGCATCGCTTCACGTTTACGTGGTTATATACCTGGCACTTTTTCCACCCCACATTGATCTTATCCTTATTTAGCAGCTCCTGTTGGGTTCTGTCATCCACTTCCATTACCACTGAACCCTCTTCCCTTCCTCGCTTGTTCCTTCCATTTTCTCTTCCTTTGATTATTCTTTTCACTATTTTTATTTCTCTACCCTCAATCTCCTCCATCCCATTTTGCGTCTTTATGGTATCAATCAATTCTTCGTCGGTTAAGTTCAGTTCTTCCTCATCCACATTAACTATTTTTAATTTCAGCTTTACCTGTGCTGATTCAGTGACTTTGAAACTTTCACCCAATTTATCCTGTACTGTTGCCTTCAGCTTTCTGATTTCTTCTCCTTTCTCACAGCCCAGTATCACTGTTCCATTGTTACCTTTTTTTAGCCTTGTAACTCCCACAGCCATTTGTTTTATGTCTACCCTATCTTTTATTGCCTTTTTTGTGATTTCACTTTCCTGTTGTACTTTCGGCTTGATAATTATAGTCTTTTCATTATTTCTTCCTTTAACTGCTCTACTGTAATCGCCCTTGGCTTCACCCACTTGGTTCAGTTGCCCTCCTGATATCATCTTTTTTATGTTTTCCACCTCTTGCTTTACACTATCCATTTCTTCACGAACTATTTCCTTAATTATTGCCTTAATTTCCTGCCTGCATGCAACTTCGTCATTCAAATTTTTTATTGATTCCACCAGCCAGTCGATTTTCCCTTCCATACTTGCTGACACACTCTTACTTCTGTTCCCTGTTGAACCGGTTGAGCATAGACGACTTCTGTTGCCACTTGTCACAGTTGTCGCTATCGTCTGAACTTCACCAACTTCATCAGCCCCTACATTCTCAAAGGGTCCCTTACACTGCACTAATTCTATTTTTGTCGGATTACTTTTATCATATACCTTATGTTTGCTCGTGCAACCTGGATGATAAAAAAGTTTCGGGCACGTCTTGCATCGTACCACTGTGTTTTTTATTGCTTTTTTGCAGGCTGAGCATCGATATTCATCATACTCCGTCAGGCTATCCATTCTTCCTTATCAATAAGTCGGTAATTTACCATTCCGCATTACCGCAATCAACCGTGCGTGATAAAGAGGAGAAAGTAGTTGTCGTAGATCACAGCAGATGTCAATACAGATGTCGATTCCCTAGGAAGAAGAGTTGAACGCAGCCAAAGGACGTTTGATGGCACAAAGTGTGGTACCACTGTATATGTCCACTGGAGATAGCGCATGCGTGCTGCCGGATAACAGCCGATTCTTCCAAAGTGAGGTTATGGGGTAGAGTTGCAATTGCCGAAAAATCACAGCTAAAGGAGTGTTCTTGCCAGGAATCTATGTGTGATACGTGACAAGCAACTAGATCGCAAGCTTATTCCTACAACAAAGCAGCCCGTAGGCAGAATGCAGCAGTATCGGGATCAGCAGAAGAAGGAGCAATGAAGTAAATGACATATGGTACTCACAGAGAGAGAGAGAGAGAGGGAGAGAGAGGGAGAGAGAGGGAGAGAGAGGGAGAGAGAAGGAGAGAGAGGGAGAGAGAGGGAGATTGATTGATTGATTGATGTTTATTAGCTTTCTCAGCTATTTGTTGGACATATGTTGTGCCGTAACGTCTCGATAACGAAGGTGTTCGATAAGAGAGGTTAGGGCTAGGATATTTTTGGGATCGTTGCCGGTTAAGGAGTTAGAACTCGCGTGAATATAACAAAACAGAGAATGTTTATTAAAATGATTAAGTGAGTGTACAGTATGTCGACGTATTCGACTTGGAAAATATAGTCACCGTTAATTAAATTGACTATCTTCTATTTCGGGTCTACTCTCAAGACCACCTTATCCGTACGGATTCTAAACGTAGACTGTCGATTTTCGGATGTGCAGCCATAAGCTGGACTTCCGAAAAGTGATTATTGTGCGATTTTATTATTTCTTCATTTCGGTTGCCAGGCCGCCTTTAGTTCTGACTTAGCACATTGCTGCACGCGCGGACTACCGGCCTGGCATATTGCTAGGGAAACAGGAGACTCCCAGCGCAACATCCCTCCCCCCTTAAAGAAATCGCACAATTTCTACACGGCGTTCGCCTCGGGTGGTTACTACCTTAGTGGAGCGCAGCTTCCATGACTATTTTGGGTACAATCGGATACAATTCCCTTAAGATTATCGGGGGCGTCCGCCCGTAACATTGGTTCTGTCTTGCACGTCCTGGTCGGCCCAGCGAAAACGCCTGTCGCGTGCTCTATTTAACGCCGCTATGAGGCTATCTGGCCTTGATTCCAGCGGTTCCAGCTGGATGTTCACCGCGGGTGAGACAGAGTTCGGCGTGAAAGCCGGTGTCGTTGGCGTCGAATTACGCTTATGCGTGTAACACATATACACGGCAAGACAAACCAATGCTATGGGCGCTATCGTACTTAATGAGTAAAGCCCTAGATTATGATAATGTTGCTCCAGGTGTTGGTCATCATAGTCTAGGCTTTCCTTAATTTTAGACACTTGCGTCCCGAGGCGCGCTAACTCCTCGGGGTCCCGTAACACTTTAACTAGTTCCACTTTTCCGGTATCACTGGTCACTCGCGGGGGAATAACTTGGTCCATCTCAGATAGTGTGAGATTGAAGGGGGGCAAGTAATCCTCGTTGGCGACCTGGGTGATGCGTCGGATGGTTTGCAAGCTGAAACTACGGGCGGTTACCGTACATACGCCTACCAAAGCCAATATACCTATGTTCTTTAATACTTCGTGAGACGCGGGGTTTCCGTCGCAGGTAATACTGACTGGTAAGTCGGTGGGCGCTACAAATAACCATTTACCCGGCTGATGCATCGTGATCATCAGTACATGGTCGAACCGGGTGACTCGCTTCGGGCAGTGAAGTCCGTTGTCAGTGTCTAATTTCGCAAACGTCAGCACTTTGCACGGTGCTGAGCTCGTCAGGGGAATAGACGGATGCAGAGGGATACAAATGTACCTATTAGAGAATTGTTTACAATTCCTCAACTCCAGGCTGGTCATTCGCAGGAAGTTTCGATTTTCCTGGTCCACGATCACGAGGTCTTCGGAGGTGTCCAAGTGGTAATACGTTCCGTTCTCCGACCTCACTGGTATCGGGTGTACCTTGCTTACGCTGTACCTCTTCGGGCTTATCAACGGAAAGTCGAGTACGACGATGATGGCATTCCCTTGACTGAAGGCCTTCGTATCGGCCAGTTTCATTAGGATGGCCGCTTGGTTTCGTTCGATTGGCACAGGGAACCCAGTTCCCGCTGGTAAGTGTGGCAGTGCATCCGTGAGGTATCCTATCAGTTTTCTCGGTGGTAGCACCGCTGCACTCACTTTGCCGCTCGAAATCTCGACTATTAGTCCAACTAAGTCTTTTACGTCGTTTCGTAGTGCCTCGACTATCACGCTTAGGGCGGTGAGGCCCTCATCCAGCCTTTGTTCCTTCATTATTATGCTCATGTCTGCCGTCAGTGTAAGGTTGACACGGGCGATGAGTTCTTGGAGAGCCAGTTCGTTGCTCTGCACGTTAGTGAAGGAGGCGTTGAAGAGGTGCAATGTGGACTCGACCACCTGTAATTGGCCTTTCATACTCTCCTTCAGCGTCCGCTGGTTGGAGCGTATGGCGGCAATTTCCTGGTTGATCCTTTCCGCGTCCGCGGCGTCCATGTTTCCTGTGATGGACTTTATGATCGAACCGAGCCCGTCGATCAATCCCCTGCGTTTGAGCGCTGAGTCCGGTTTCACGAGGTCGTGAACCGTTCCCATTCCGTCTTCTATTTTCTTCACCATCCTGGTCACGGAAACTGCGATGGCCGGACAGAAGGGGTCATCTCTTCCCTGTTTCTCGCAGATGTCTAGTAGCAGTCGCAGGTTAGCGCTGACGTGGGCTTCCCGTTTCATGACTGCAGCGAGATCCATGGTGACGGCTAGTCTCCATGTGGCCTTGGCTTCCGAGAGGTACGGCGCAGGAGGTTTCTGTGCCGTCGGACGGTCGAGGCCCTGTGGAGCCTCGGCGACTTTGCCGGGGAAACGGATCCACCGGATTTCTTGGGGCTTACCCGCCTGTTTAATGACGAGTGCCCTACCTGCGGGCGAGGATTATAAGGCGTGCGCCGTAATAAATTGAGTGTATGCTTATCCTCAAATGCCGTGTTCTGGAATTTTCCTGTTCGTCCTCCGGCTGTGGCCATCCCGCTTTCTTCTTAGTGCTCAGTGAAGTTCTTTAGGCGGTTCGCGTGAACTAACATGGTCTTCCGACCCATCTTTATAGTGTAGTTAACCGCTGAATTTCTCGCGATTACTTCGTACGGGCCTATCCACTTCGGGGTCAATTTAGCTGAACGCCCGCGCCGTACGGCTTCGTTGTGGAGTAGGACCCTATCTCCAATGCGGTATTCTTCGATTTTCGCTTTAGCATCGTAGGTCAGTTTCGATCTTTCTTTGGCGTCACGTACGTTAGCCCCGGCTACCGTCCATGCGGCGCGTAGCCTTTCCCTCAGTTCTTGTGCGTAGTCATCTAGGGAGTAGGAGTTTCGCGGCTCCTGTTTCACCGCTGTCGGGAGCTCGGCTTCCCGACCGAACACTAGCGTATACGGCGACAATCCGGTCGCCGTATGAGGCGTAGTATTATAAGTGAACATCGCGTATCGTAGCCATTCGTCCCAATTTCCTTGATCCTCATCTATGTAGTTCTTAAGGTATTCCGCGAGCGTGCGATGCGATCGCTCCAATGCGCCGTTGCTTTCCGGATGGTATGCAGTAGTCTGGATCTTCTTAATTCTCAGCAACTTGCATACCTCCTTGAAGGTTGAACTCAGGAAATTCGTTCCTTTGTCGGAGAGTATCGATTCTGGCGTTCCATATCTACATATGATCTCTTCAACGAGGGCTTTCGCCACGGTTCTGGCTTCTTGGTTGGGAATGGCTACCGCCTCACTGTATTTAGTGAGGGCATCCTGGAAGGTAAGTATGTACTTGTTTCCGGATGCTGTCTCTGGCAACGGTCCTACTATGTCGACCGCTGCTTTTTCGAAGGCCCGTGCGGGTGTGTCCGTTATTATCATTGGGACCCTTCCTTTCTTGCGCAGTTTATTCACCTGGCACTTGCGGCACTTGGCGATGTAATCTTCTAGTTCCTTTCGGATTCCTGGCCAGTCGTACTTCATTCGAATACGCTGTAGCGTTCTCTTGACGCCCTGGTGCCCTCCTAAAGGGGCATCGTGGTACTCCTTAATGATTTTCTCACGGTCTTCTACCGTGGGGCAGGTTACGCCGTTGCCATAGTCGAGTTCGTCGTTCGAACTGCTGTCCTCTTCTTGACAGGACGATGAGCCTTCGCTCTGCTCTTCCGAGCTTTTTTCCTTGCGGATTCCTGCGCTATCTCTGCCCCAACCGCACGGCTTTGTGCTGGGACGTTCAGAGTCCTTCGCGCTTTCTTCTGGCCCTAGGCTGCCGTTCGGCTCGGAGGTTTCCCTCGCCTTCTTCTGGGCCCTGGTCGTGGCATAAATGCGACTTAACGCGTCCGCGTTAGTGTTTCGTTTCCCAGCCTTGTACTCCACGTCAAACTCATGTTCCGATAGTTTAATTCTCCATCGCATGAGTCGGGAGCCCGGGTCCTTTACTCCAAACAGCCAAGTCAGCGGCTGGTGATCCGTCACGACCTTGAACCGGGTGCCGTAGATATACGGTCGGAACTGTGCTATCGCCCATACGATGGCGAGTAGCTCCTTTTCGGTCGTGGTGTAGTTGAGCTCCGCTTTAGATAACGTTCGGCTTGCGTAGCAAATTGGCAGGTCTTCTCCGACCTTGCCCTGAGACAAGATTGCGCCGATTGCCCTGTCGGACGCATCTGTTGTCACGATAAAAGGCTTCTCAAAATCCGGATATTGTAGTATCGGTGCGGAAGTCAGTGCCCGTTTCAATTCTTCAAACGCGGCATCTCGAATCGCAGTCCATTCGAACTTTGTGTCCTTTCGGATAAGTTCGGTTAGAGGCTTGGCGATTTTCGAGAAGTCCTTAATGAACTTCCGGTAGTATCCGGCCAAGCCCAAGAAGGACTGAACTCCCTTGACATCCTTTGGTACGGGGAATTCCTTTACTGCAGCGAGTTTCTCTGGATCCGCTCGCACACCTTGTTCCGAGATAATGTGGCCTAGGTAGTGCGTTTCCCTTCGTAGGAACTGGCACTTACCTGGGTGTATGGCCAGTTTGGCTTCCTTTAGGCGTTGGAACACCTCTCTCAGGCGAGCGTTGTGCTCGTCTAGATTCTTTCCGTACACCACTATGTCGTCTAGGTAGACGTAGCATTTCATCCCTTGGAGACCTGCTAGTACGGAGTTCATTAATCTCTGGAAGGTTGGGGGAGCATTTTTCAACCCGAAAGGCATTCGGTTGTACTCGAAGTGCCCTTGCGGTGTAGAGAACGCCGTTTTCTCCTTGTCTTCGTTTGCCATCGGGATCTGATGGAATCCCGAGGCGAGATCCAAGGTTGAGAAATATCGTGCCTTTCCCAACTGGTCCAATATCTCGTTGATGTTGGGCAGTGGGTATGAGTCTCCTATGGTGGCTTCATTTAGCTTTCGAAAATCCACCACCACTCGCATGCGTCGCTCGCCCGTGGCATCGGGCTTCTTTGCTACTACTAGCAAAGGGGCATTCCACTGGCTCCTACTGGGCTGTATTATGACGTCAGCCAGCATTTCCGCCGTTTGTTGTTCTACTTCTTTCTTGTGGACTTCGGGCAGGCGGTATGGGTGTACCTTGGTAGGTCTTACCCCTTCCTTTAACGGGATTCGGTGAGTAGATACACACCACCATTGGCCGTCACAACAAACCCCCACCACTGTCCCCTATGAGTCATGGAGCGCGCAGCGCTGTGTCCCCCCGCGCTGCACTATGGCGCCACCCCCTTGTCCATGTGGGCAGCTCTCCCCACCGCCACCCTACGCGACACTCCCCCCACCACGCGGCCCTGGTCCTGAGGCCCGAAACCCCCCGTAGCAACAGTGCTGCATGTCCCCAGGGGCCTATCACGGTCGGTAACTATGCACTGACCGCCGGTCGGTAACTTTTTTTAATTATCCTAAGGAGGTAAGTGCTGAAGTAGACCAGCGTTTTTTGTAAGAAATGCTATATATTTATTATAAAAACTGCCTGATGTGATACATTTTTGATGATTAGCCTGAACCCTGTATAGAGGAATACGCTTAATGTTTATTCCCTACCACCCGTTACCATTATTGACAAGATATGAGGAGATGGAGGTGAAGGAAACAGAAAAGAAGAAAAATAGATATTTTAAATATAGTATATTGTATATTGCAAGAAACAGTAGCTGTACATATTTATTAAGAGAATAAGTCCTTAAGCATGGCCATTCTGGACAGCCGTGGCGCTCCGCACGAAGGAGAGGTACTCGTGGTTATACAGGGAGAGTAGCTCCACCAATAGCTGATAAAGAGCCGGCGACCACAGGCCTTTCTTTTCCAAAACCAGCCGAAGATCGGTGAATATGTTGGCCCTGGAGGGGTCATCCCCGCGGCGATCGAGCTCCGCAATCAGCGTGTCTTTGCAGCTGTTAGCGCTGTCGGTGATCTCGCGTAGTCTGCTTATTTGGACGGTCACGCAGCGCAAGACCCTTTGGAGATTTAGGTACGACACCCTCTTCATTACGACCATGGGTGTGTACGCTCTAGCTCTTTTAACGCCCGAGTCGTCGCTACTCGTAGATAGCGGTACAGATGGTTTGAAAATAATGGCCCGCTCGCCATACGAGTACGTGAAGATTATTTCGTGAGCGGGCGTGGCAATAGGTGTGTTAAAAGCCTCAGGTACTTCCTTCATGTTGTCCTCGGCGACGAAGAACTTGTCGATGACGGGGAAGTGTTCGGCGACGATACCCCACTCGCTAGGTTCAAACTCCACACCGGAATAATCTTGATTAACGAGGCGTATTACAGGCGACAAGCCTCCCGATCGATTTAAAGAGAAGCCGGTAATTATTTGTTTCGAAAACGAGCGGTTTAACCCGTACACAGTGGACAGCAGTACTTGCTTCTTGTACATGGTGATTGTAGGAAGCGATAGTATACGACCAGTACGGGTGTCTGAGCAGTACTGCCTAAGGCGGCATCTAAAAAACGGATCATCGAAATATCATTGAACATATACCCCCACCACCACAGCCTCCGCCACACACTGTATTCACAGGATACAGCGGACAAAGAGTACATGGCCTTGACAGAGTATTCTGCTGATACCGTAGGATGTATCAGAGATGACTAGATACTGATACCCTATAGCGAGTGAGTCACTCCCGCGTGCATCTACATCAGCGTTAACATGATCCAGCGGCACGCGCGAGCGTCCACCGATGTACAGTCTGAGAAAGTCAGTAGAATCGCTACAGTGGTACATTGCACAAAGAAATTTATAAAGCTGTACGAAGAAGAAATGGCGCACTACGACGGCGAGGAATTTTTGCGGCATAGGCGTATACAAAGGGCGAAGACACGAGCCCTCTACCGCTATGCAAACCCCGAACAATATCCAGAGGAAGAGACCATACGAGAGTGGCTGCGATTAGGTCATTTAACGGGTGTACCGCTAGTATCGATATACATGTCGAAACCGGGAGCCCCGGACGCTGATGAGCTATACGGTGATAATCCTGACATGATCTGTCGCAAGGGTTGGGCCTCTGGTGTGAGGCCAGTGATACTACCGGAGCTATCTATCGCTGCTATACTGGACGATGGATACCGCGATTTCACACGGTGTAGCGTGACGCTGGGTTTTATCGGTGATCAGCGTTGTAACGATAGCCCTTACGCACAGCGCGTATGCACCCACGAGTGGCTGGCAAAAGACGAGTGGCGTATGTCCGACGATGGTAGCCCCAAGTGCCGCATCACATATCGACGCCCGATGATCAGGTCAGCCCTAGCGATGCTACGAAGCAGGTGTGAACGGCCCACACCGGAGGAGTTACCGCGTCACGCACCTATGCGTCTGGAATCGCAGGCGTGGTTGGCGGCATTCAATCACCTCGAGAAATTACGCGAAAGCTGCGTCACCCTATGGTGTTTGAGGGCTATGCGGGCCTACGAGACAGCGCTACACACTCTGGAGAAACGATGCAGTCTGGCAGAGTTTATAGGGTGCGTTACCCTGGCGACACGGGATGGTCCACCACACCTGAAATATAAGGAATGCCGAACGAGCGTGGTCAGCATGCCCAGCGGCCTTTACGCGTACCTGGAAGCACTCGACGACGCGTGGGATGTCTATACAAGCCACGATGTGTACGATGAGGAGGGAGAGCACGCGGAGGAATCGAACAATTTGGGGTACTATGCAATGGACACGCGAACAGCAGCCCGACGCAACATTCGACACGTACGGTGTATGGCAATTTTTCGCGACGAGAGCTGCGAGACACTACTGCAAGATGGTCGCGTCGGAAAGGATATCGCCGTGCAACTCATAGGTGGCGATATCGATGAGTTCGATACTGTAAAAGATTGGTGCGATCTTCTGGTAGCTACGGATTGTAAAACAGAGTAACACGATACGCGTCTATGACCCTTACATCGCGATGGCGAGAGAGAGCGATGGTGATGCATGCTGGAGCGGTGTGCGTCAGCAGATCGTTGCAACTACCGATGCAACACCTCTATACTGTTTTACACGTATTATGGATACACGGTATTTCGGGATCAGTGAACGAACGATCGATAAATTCTGTATATATATTTGTCTGTTTGCTACGATTGAAACGGTTTACTCGATTTTTCCCGATTTTCGACGGATAACGCTGCCATAAGAGAATCGTAATTTTTTACCGCTGAATCAGCTGTTTTGCATGGTCACGTTTTAAGACACTGGTTTGAAATTAATATCGCAACGACTGTAAGATGGGCACGGGCTAGATGTACCCTGCTTTAGTTCGTATCACGACGTCCCGGTAGACAGACTGATCACCTACAGCAATCAACAGTTTAAAAAAAAAAAAATGTCATCTGTAACGCATATTCGCGAATGTATTGTCGATTTTGTAAAGACCCGTCGTCTGATAACACCTACAAACGCGCGATTATTCTCGCCGGCGTGGTGCAGAGAATTAAGATATTTTGGTTTACGTACGTTAACTCTTAGATTAAAAACTGTATTTGCCCATTGCACTCTACGCGTGCTAGCCAGGGGTCACGAGAGAGGATATTTTAAAAACGACCCGTACATACTCTCGTTAGCCGTAGCGGGTATTAACAAACGGGGAGTGCGCGATAACCGTATCACCAGGGCTATTATAGCCGATCATGCGTTCCACGAAGGTATGTATTTTCCACCTACCGGTAATATTACTTAAATAAACTGCTTTTAAAAACTAAATAAATTTTACAAGAATTGACGTGATTTCGCAACGACGATGCACCCGAGGAGGAGGACCGGCTGCTTTTAGGGTGCCTCAATCGTGTGGAGGAGGAGATTTACCCGGAGCCAAGCACCAGCACAGCGGTGATCCACTACGTAAACGGTAAAGCATATACTTTTAAAAAAAAAGTTTACGGCTAATATACGCCTTTTTTAAAAAAAAAAGTGCCAGGACCATCGACAGCCCTGAACACGCGAGTGGCTGAAGAAGAAGAAGGAGAAACACGTTACGACACACAGGGTATGTGTCATACAGCGTCGAAAAAAAAAAAGAAAAAATGTGTTGTGCTATTCAAAAATTTTTACAGACGCATTCACGGCTATAACGTCGGACGCCAGCGAAGACGACGACGACGACGACCAGGACGATGTCGAAGATCGCTCCACCGTTTCCAACGATTCAAACGAGCACGATCCAGGTAATAATGATAAAGTACAGAAACCGCTGAAAATTTATTTGTGTGAAAATAAAAAAAAAATAAAAAATTGTAGATTCGCTCGATACGGATATAGACAACGATGGTCGAGAGCCTAGTGTACAGGGTAACCTGCTACCACCACCTGATCAGGCCAATGCTGAAGAACCAATACTCTGGGTTGCCAGGAACGGTGTGCACGTAGCGGCGGATGCCGACGAGGCTGCTGAAGTATTAGCAGAGCTCGATGATACTGATGATGATGAGAATCCAAACGATTCGGAAGAAGGTAGCGTATAAAGTTATGTTCCTTAGCTTTTTTTTTGTCGAAATTGCTAACTTTAAAAAAAAATGTAGGGGGTGATGAAAGGCAGTTAGACGCGCTATTCTCATACATAGGGTCAATGCTTAATCCTCGCGAGGAATGATAAGTCAGTATGCGCTTAACACTTTTTTTTTTGTTTAACAAGTAAAAAATAAAAAACTTTTTTTTTTCCAAACGCTAGATGCAGAGGACGACGGGGTATGTCGACAGATCGGTGGTGGCCCCCTTCTTCGACCGCAGAGCGACAACGATGACGGCGACGGAGATATCAGTAACAACGTGCTACCGCCTGGATATAGATTTACAATACTGTCCGAAACGACGCGTCGTATAAATAGGTTCCGTTTAGACGGGCGTGAAATAGCAATGGCTATCCGGAGGCCGCCCGAAGACCCTGATACAAATACGGTATCATGGTTACACGGGGCAGTCAGAGATATACACGCGTACCTCACAAGTTCGTGTACCGCGCGGGACTATATAGGTCTAACGATCAAATCCGACAGTTTTGCGTGCGGGGCAGCGTGGCTGTCGTACAGACCGGCTCGAGAACTTCTCGAAAACGATGTGTGGGGTGTGATATCGTCCGTCGCGCAGAGCGCCCAGGCATTCCAAATAGATAGGTCTTTCGTCATCGAGTCGTGTATAGTCGAAGTACCGCGGGGTACAGGACGCGTGCGATTAGCGCACGAATTTGTAAAAAAAAATTCTATACTGACCATAGTGAATAACGATAACCTCTGTCTACCTAGGTCGCTCGTTGTGGCGATGGTACACGCTGAACGCGGGGAGGTGCGCTCTGGGGAGCTGCATGAGCGATGGAACGCTGTACGGCGTCAACGGGGTAAATTACAAAAACAATTTGCTCTCGAACTTGTGACAAACGCGTGTGTAGACATACCGCCGGACGGCTGCGGTATTCCAGAAATTGATAAATTTCAATGTTACCTAGCCCCGAGCGGTATAGCAATCGTTGTTTACGATTTTGACAGCATAGGCAGCGGCGAGAAACCGCTGTACGACGGTTCGCAAGCAGTCGATAACGCGTACGGATCAGGGAGACCACGGCAAACGCTCCGCATCCTGTATTATAATAATTCGCAGCATTATCAGCCTATTTTAAATATGCGGGGTGCGGTCGGTAGTCGTGGTTTTTGCATACCATGTAACAGATCTTATACGTACGAGGCAGAGCATAAGTGTTCCCACAAATGCGCTAGATGTTTCGGAAAACCGCTCTGCGATTCAGCTCTCCCCACACTGTATTGTCGCGAGTGCCATAGGTACTTTTTTGGCCAAATCTGTTTCGATAACCATATAAACACGCTATTTATCAAACAGAAGGGAAAAGAAAAGAGCGTATGTCAGGCCGTTCGCAGCTGTCCACAGTGTCTCAGGCCGCTTCAAAGAGCGCTGCGTAAACACTCTTGCGATAAGGTGTACTGCAGAGTCTGCAAGAGCGTTAACAGAGTAGGCCATCAGTGTTACGTCAGACCGGTAAAAAAGGCGCCCGTGGAAAAAAATATTCTATTCATTTTTTACGATTTTGAAACACAGCAGATACAGAAGCTGCCCGGTGACGACACGGTACGCATCCACACACCAAACCTGTGTATCGTTCAGCAAATGTGTACAGCGTGCATAAACGATACAGATCTCGCGAGGGTATGCCCGTCTTGCGGTGTACGCGAGTACGTCTTTGAAGATGACCCCGTAAGGCAGTTTGTAGATTACGCGTGCGACCCTAAAAGAAAATCGTTTCAGAGAGTGATCTGTGTGGCGCATAACGCCAAGGGTTTCGACGCGCAGTTTATACTGAAGTATATCGTGAAGCGTAAACGGAAAACTCTAAAGCCACCGACGCTGATACTCAGTGGCACGAGTATCATAATGATGAAGACGGGTCGTGTAACATTCATAGACAGCCTTAATTATTTTCACATGTCTCTGAGTGCCCTACCAAAAGCCTTCGGTCTCGTGGACTCGGCTGGTTTGAAACAAAAAGGTGTATTTCCGCATCTATTCAATACTCCCGAGAATCAGCATTATATCGGTCCTCTACCACCACTCGAGTTTTATTCACCCGACACTATGCCTACGGCCCAACGTAATCAATTCTTAGCATGGTATAACGAACAACGGTCGGCGGGCTACGTATTTAACTTTCGAACAGAGTTTATTGATTACTGTAGATCCGACGTCACCATCCTCAGACAGGCATGCGTTTCTTTCCGCGCGATGTTTCTCCAGCACGGTGGCGTTTGTCCTTTCTCGGAGAGCACCACCATAGCCTCGGCGTGTTCGAGAGTTTTTAGAAAAAACTTTTTACGGGACGAGCAGATAGCCATTTTACCACCGGGTGGATACCGTTACTGCGAGAAACAATCACGTAAGGCCCTGTTATGGCTCCTCTCGCTGGAGCATCGTTGGGGTTGTACCATAGTTCACGCGGGGCGCACTCGGGAGTACCGTCTACCGGAGGGTACGCCCGTCGACGGTTACTACCATGACACCGATACAGGGCTGCGACACGTCTTGCAGTTTCAGGGTTGCTTCTGGCACGGGTGCCCAAAATGTTATCGCATAAACAGGGATACGCGGTTGCACACGGGCGAATCTATGGATGCGCGCTTCGAAAGAACGCAGGCAACGAATGATAAGATTCGATATCTCGGTTACGAATTGACGGAAATCTGGGAGTGTGAATTCGATAGCTGGATAAACGATCCAGCACAGGCCGCATTATATAGAGCATTGAATGAGAACCCGTTGGTAGCGCAACTACCGCTGGAACCTCGCGATGCTTTCTTCGGTGGACGTACAGGGAATACCGTCAGTTTTTACGAAGTCGAGGGGTCTGAGAGGATACACTACGTAGATGTGTGTTCGCTCTACCCCTTCATATCGAAAACGGGGAAATTCCCTGTAGGGCACCCTAGAGTGTACGTGGGCGACGATTGTCGCGAACTAACGGGTGATCACAATAACGTCGATAGCGTAGAGGGTCTGATTAAGTGTGTCGTGTTACCACCGCGAGATCTGTATCACCCCGTGCTACCGACACGCATGCACGGTAAATTGCTTTTCGCACTGTGTCGTTCCTGTGCAGAGTCAACGCTACAGGGCTCGTGTCCTCACGAGAATCCTGAGGATAGAGTATTCGAAGGGACATGGGTTGTGGACGAGGTCAGACGCGCTGTACGTAAAGGATATCAAATAACGACGATACACGAGATATGGCAGTACGAGATCACCCAGTACGATCCGGTCACGCGAAAGGGTGGTCACTTTGCCAATTACATAAATACATTCCTGAAGATTAAGCAGGAGGCTAGCGGGTGGCCGCGTGAGTGCAGCGACGACGAGTCTAAGAAGCTGTATGTAGAGGAGTACGATCGGGTCGAGGGTATTCGACTAGACTCTACTAACATAAAATCAAATCCCGGTCTGCGGGCAGTCGCCAAACTATGTCTGAATTCGTTTTGGGGTAAGTTCGGGCAGCGCGAAAATCTACCTAAAACGGAAATCGTAACGACTCGTCAGAAGCTCGTGAGTTTGCTTACATGCCCGGAGGTCGAAATTACGGGTATTTTACCCGTAGATGACGAAATACTCTACGTCAACACGAGTAGTACGAGCGAATCGGTGATACCCACAGCGTACACAAACGTTGTTATAGCCGCGTACACCACGGCTCAAGCTCGTCTTAAGTTATATGACTATCTCGAGAAATTAGATCGACGTGTACTATATTACGACACCGACTCGTGTATATACGTATCGGGTGGCCGTCACGCCGATAACGCTTACGAACCGCCGCTCGGCAGTCTTTTAGGCGATTTAACGGACGAGCTGGAGTCGTACGGTGTTGGTAGTTATATCACGTCTTTTGTATCGGGAGGCCCGAAATTTTACGCGTACCGGGTACGTAAGCCAGACGGTTCTCACGCAGAGGTCTGCAAAGTTAAAGGTATCACGATCGACCACGCGACGAGTCTTGCCATTAATTATGACTGGATACGGTCTTATGTAACGGGAGAGACGAGCGAGCCTGTTGTTTTACACTACGACGCGATACGTCGTACGCCGTTTCACGACGTAGTTACACGCCTCGAATCAAAAACGTGTAAACCGACCGAACTTCAAAAACGGCGGCGCGATGGTCGTTTCGGATCCTTACCGTACGGCTTTATATAACTAGTATTACCAAAAAAAATTGTACAAATGTATATACAACCCTGAACAATATTTTACCGTACAGTCTTATGTAACTAATATTACCAAAAAAAAATGTACAAATGTATATACATCGCCTGTACAATAATAAAACATATTTATTTGAAAAACAAAAAACCTCTTTATCGATCTATTCCCGAAGGCTCCACCAACCCGCCCATGTTATTTATTTTTTCAGTGGCGCTTCGGACATGCTAGCCGTGCACTATGGCTAGCTATGCGGCTGACACACATACATGGCGACTATTAGCTCACAGGTGCACGATGAGCTCACCCGGACGAGGGGGCTAGCAACGTCACCGATAAGAGCTAGCAAGCGCGCGCGACGTCACGAGCCTCACGCGTGTCGCGCGCCCGCCGCGGCCGGGCCCCGCGATGGAAGGGGGAGCGTGTAAAATCCAGCAGACTCTTTAACAGTATATTCGTAAAGAACACCGCCAAATTGCCTCATTTGACATAATGGACACACGGTGGAAGCACCCGTGGACGTCGATGATATGTGGGCCAACGGGGTGCGGGAAGACGTTTTTCGTAAAGAAATTCCTACGTTTCATCGAGGACATGAGCGACGTGCGATTTGCACGTGTTCTCTTTCACTATGCAGAGTGGCAGGAGGGGTACAGGGAGTACGGGAGCGCTATAGAGTTTCACGAGGGACTGCCGCAAAACACCGATTACGGCAACGACCCACGCCCGAAACTCGTCATCATCGACGATCTCATGAGGGAATCGTCCAATAACACGGTGGTCGACCTTTTTACCAAAGGCAGCCATCATAAGAACATCAGCGTTATCTTCATTACGCAGAATCTCTTTCATCAGGGGCCCGGACAGCGCGATATCTCGTTGAACGCCAACTACATCGTTGTATTTAAAAATCCGCGCGACAGAGCGCAGATACAGCATCTGGCCAGACAGGTGTTTCCTGAAAATCCGCGCTTCGTACAGGAAGTCTACCGCGATGCCACGGCCCAACCGCATGGCTATCTACTACTCGATTTGAAGCAGTCGACCCCCGGTAACTGCCGCTTTCGCACTTGCGTGTTTCCTTCGGACCCGTTCCACTACGTGTACGTACCGCGAAAGGGTATAAAGGGAGGGCACACCGATCGAGACGTACCAGTCATTCGGTTGTAATGGTATCCGGCGCACGCTGCTCTATAGGGCGCAAACACGCCGCAGTGTTAAAGGCTATTTGCCATCTGGATAGCAAACAGCGTAGCGCTTTGTTACGAGTGGCCGACTCACGACTCGTCAACTGTATATGCGAATGTGCTCTGAATATTCTTCGCGGTAACGTGCCTCTCAAGACGACGCAGAAACGCCGCTTACGAAAACACGCATCGCTGTTGAGACGTTTATCCAGACCGGGTTCAGCCGTCAAAACTAGAAAACGTCTTATCGTTCAGAGCGGCGGTTTTTTACCTCTTCTGCTAGCACCCATACTAGGCACCGTCATTTCGAAACTCATAGGGGGAGGCGGCTAGGGGTATACGTCACGAAGAGCGAGATGGAGCATGCCAAAAAGATGGTTCTAATCCCTCAGGAGAGCGTGGAGCAGCAGCACTACCGGCCAATGCCTCATACAGCCCACCACCAACACCACCAGCAGCAGGAGCAGGGTGTCGACACCGTAAACACCGTGCAGACCCCCGGGACCCCCTTAAGCAGATTAGACGCATCCATGAAGGAGATCCTACACTCACCGAATTTCATCGACGAGCGCGAAAAGTGGAAGATGTACAATCAGGTGCTGCAGCGTTATCTACACTTTATCGAGGATCTGCGAAATAACGTCGACGAGGATAGGCGAGGCGATAACGATGCCAAGAAAAAAAATAACAGTTCTGCGGAGGATAATGTCAGGAGTTTGACCGACGATGGCGACGACGACATCATCGCTAGCGTACCCCAAAAGTACAGAGCTAAGGCTAAGCTCTTACTAGGAAGGCTGCGCAACGCTGATTCGCCAAGCATCTCGTGGAGTAAACAGGGTGTTACGCGTATCGGCGGCGCCGTCGTGCAGGACGCCAACATCGTGGATTTAATCAATGATGCTATGCGTGAGAGAAAAACAGCGAGACCGGCGGGGAGTCGCCAGTTTGCGCGGTTCCTCCGTACTGCAGGTATACCGCGTGAATATATCGGCAATCAACGTCTATGGAGGGAGGGGAGCAACACGACGTCTCTCGGTAATCAGACACCGCGCCGTGTAACAATCGTACCGCGCCCAATCGAGCAGACTCAGAGCTCGTCTACAGAGGAGGAATTCGGCGAGGCGTTTCAGGAAGTGTTTAGAGACTCCGGGGAAGAAGAGCGCGTGGGGAAAAAATATACGCGATCCGCGTCGGCCGGTACAACCACCGATAGCGAGAAAAAGAAAAGATTAGAATGGTTAAGGCTGCCGTGAAACGGAAGAAGAAAAAGATATCGGCTGATGATAGCTTTCTGAGGCGTCTTTATTACACGCCAGCAGAACCGTCTTCGTACGCCGGTATCGGTAACCTAGAGCGAGCGGCTAGGGGCAGGGTAAAACGAGATTCCGTCACGCGTTGGTTAGAGGCGCAGGACGCGTATACGTTGCATAAGCCCGTGCGACATACGTTTCAGCGTCGCTCTTACACCGTCAGCAATATCGACGACGTTTGGGAGGCCGATCTTGTGGACCTTCGATCGTTGAAGGAGTACAACGATGGTTACACGTATATACTTGTAATAATCGATGTACTCAGCAAATACGCTTGGGTGGAGCCTTTACGCGATAAGACCGGTGCGACGGTAGCCGCGGCATTCCGGAGGGTTTTGACACGTAGTAAGAATAGGATACCCATGTACCTACAGACAGACAAGGGTAAAGAGTTTATCAACGGTGTACTGCAGCGTCTACTCGAGGAGCTTGGTATAGGATTCCGTGTAGCGCGCAGCCCCGACGTAAAGGCTGCTATCGTCGAACACTACAACCGTACTCTGAAGGATCGTATGTGGCGCTACTTTACACATAGAAACACTCGGCGGTACATAGACGTTCTTCAGAATCTCGTGGACTCGTACAACAGGACACGCCACTCCGCGATAAGAATGCGCCCGGTTGACGTAACCCTGTATAATGCCGCTAAGGCTCGTATGAATCTATCTATGCGATACGCCCCAGTGCGCCCGCATGTCCCTAAATACAGTGTCGGCGACCTGGTACGCATCAGTAGCGCTAGGAACCCTTTTGCGAAAGGTTACGAGGGTGGGTGGACTCGAGAGATTTTTAAAATCGTACGCCTAGGTACAACGAGGGAGCCACCCGTCTACATCTTAGAAGATCTCGCCGGAGAGGAGATTGACGGTATTTTTTACGAAGAGGAGCTCGTTCGAGTTCGCAAGGACCTCGCAAAGGACGCGTTTCTCGTCGATCGTGTAATAAAACGAAGCGGTCGTGGGAAAGCCCAAAAAGTACTGGTCAGTTGGGTTGGTTACCCCGAGAAATTTAATTCGTGGATACCGGCATCCCACTTGAAGAACAATGAAGGACCAATTTTATCTCGTTCTTCCCAGTAACAGCAGTATGTCGTACTATCCCGAAAATAAAACTACCAGTTTTACGACACATCTACCGCATCAGATCGATTTACACGGGGCATGGTCTGTTGCTCTGGTTGAAATACAGATTCCTATGACCTTTCTGCACGTGCCGGTGGCGCTAAAAGATTGGGATCACGTGGTCGTGGTCACTACCCGTACCAAACCGCAGAAGAACCACAAAGAACCGCTAACCGGCTTTATAGTGTCGGGTTCTAACGTAGCGCACGGCGTTTACGATGACGTAAAGAGCCTCATTGACGAAATAAACGCTACCACGGCTATGACGGGCCGTCTGAAACTAGAGCTCTGCAGAGGTGGTTACGTGAGCGTATCGCTCGTCTCTACCGATAACGATCTAGACGATCCGCACGAACTGAGACTCTGCCGCTCTCTGGCTCGCATCCTTGGCTTTACCGAGTCGGTCGTTGTATCGAAAGCAGAATCCCCTGTGATGGCCGATCAACCGGCTAGTCTGATCAACGCCCTACCCAAGATGCTTTTCGTTTACACGGATGTCTGCGAGCCGTATATCACCGGAGACGTCCAAACACCCCTGCCCCGCGTGGTTCCCTTACAACCAGATAACAAATACGCGTACGCGGCTGTAAAAGTGCTCTCGTTTTCGCCGTTAAAGTACATACCGCTGCTCCGAACGACTTTTCAAACGATCGACATCGATATAAGAGACCACCTGGGCGACCCCATACCATTTGAATCAGGAACGCTCTCCGTAACACTACACTTTAAACGTTTAGAGTGATGACTCATTACACCGATTACTACGATTCGCAGATAGGCGGGGGATATTCCACGAAATTCCGGGTGTTCGCGGGGTCGCCGCATCAGCGGGGTCATGGTATCGGTAGCTTTCTCGGTGGTCTTTTTCGGCGCGTGCTACCCCTACTATCGAGGGGGGCCCGAGCAGTCGGTAAGGAAGCGGTGCGCGCTGGTATGAATATCTTAACGGACGTCAGCGAACGCGGTGCTCCGCTCAAGCAGGCGTTTCGCACCAGGGCCGCCGAATCGGGTATGAATCTTAAACGTAAGGCGGAGACGAAAATTGACGAGCTCATGAAAGGATCGGGTTATAAATCTGTAAAACGATCACGCGGCGCCCACTCTATCATCGGAGTCGCTGGAAGGAGCATCGCCTCAAGAACTGCTAACAAGCGTAAGAGACGTACGGGGAAGAAGGCTGCTCCGCGTCGAAAAAAAAAAGTAGTAAAAAAAATAAAGTCAAAAACCAAGAAACCCAAAAATCGTCGTAGGATCGCTAGTAAGAAAGTAAAGCGGAGTGTGCTGGATATCTTCTCCTAAACGATACCTCTATCATGGCCTTCCTACACGCGCACTCGTGCGAGTGCATGAAATCGGAGCTCGAACTCTTTACACTACCACCGACGCAGACCACTATAGAGAGCGCGCAGTGGGTACACTACAAGCCCATCTCATCGCTGACCGATGACTCGCCCATTGAATTTGTCGTGCCGGGTAACGGGGATGAGTACCTCGATCTAGCACACACCATGCTGAGTTTACGCGTACAGCTGCGCTCCAAGGACGCGTCAGCAGCGGACGCTCTGAGCAAAGCGGCCCCTGTTAACAACCTGCTACACTCGCTATTCAATCAGGTGGACGTATTTCTTAATCAGAAGCTCGTATCACCGCCTAATAACGCGTACGCTTACAGAGCTTACATAGAGACGCTATTAAATTACGGGCCCGCTGCTAAGGGGTCGCACCTTTCGAGCGTGCTCTGGTACAACGATACGCCCGGCCATATGGACGATACAGCGGGCAAGAATATAGGCCTCGCGAATAGGCAAACGTTCGTCGGTAAAGACAGGACGGTCGATCTGATTGGTCATTTACACTGCGATGTGTTTAACCAAGAAAAATTTTTATTAAATGGTGTTGAGCTCCGTTTACGCCTCGTACGCACGAGAGACGGTTTCTCCCTCATGGATCCAAAGAGCGAGTGTTCTTTACATATAACGGAGGCCACGCTCCTCGTTAGACGCGCCAGAATAAGCCCCGGTATTCTAATTGCGCATTCTAAAATGCTATCAAAGACAACTGCAAAGTATCCGCTTACGCGTGTAGAGGTCAAGGCACTGACGATGCATGCCGGTTTGCACGGCGGCACTATGGACAACGTGATTCTCGGCCAATTACCTAAGCGTATTATAATAGGTTTCGTCGATAATAAGGCCTTCAACGGCAACTATCAGCTCAACCCGTTCAATTTTAAAAACTATTGTATTAATTTCTTATCGCTGTACGTCGACGGTGTTCAAGTACCCTCGAAAGCACTGCAGACCGATTTCGGCAAACCCGGTCTTTACGTGGACGCGTATCACACCCTCTTCAGCGGCACGGGTATACACTTCCTCAACGAGGGTAATTCGATATCTAGGAACGCTTACGCAAACGGTTACTGCCTGTTCGTTTTTGATCTTACACCTGATCTCTCGGCAAATAGCAACACCCACTGGAATCTGATCAAGCACGGTAGTGTACGAATCGAGGTACGCTTCGACGAACCGCTGGCCACCACCGTGAACTGTATCGTCTACGCAGAGTACGATAATGTTTTGGAGATCGACGCTGCGCGGCAAATCGTCGTAGATTACGGCGGCTAAACAATCGAAGAAAATGCATAGGTCAGCAGTTTGGGGTCTGCGTCATCATCTTTTGGATACCCTGTATCGTGAGTGATCGTCAGCATCGCCGTTAGTTTCTCGTTGAACGCCTTCGAGTTAGCATCACGACCATGGATTTTGTCATCGAAATCGAATACTTCAAAGACTCCGAGGGGCATCTGGCTCCGAAGGAGATCGGCGTAGTGGCTGTGGAAAGAAAATACATAGGCCACTGGATCGTTTCACCACCCTGCGATTTCAACGAATTACCACCGGCGATCAGAAGCGAGAACAACACCATGACCCGCTATCAACACGGCCTAGAGTGGTTCGACGGTGGTGTAACGTACAAGCAGTTATACACGGGACCCGTCCATAATAACTCGGTTTTTAATAACTCCTGTCAAAACAACTCGATCACAACAACTCTGACTAAAACAACTCGGTACAAAAATAACTCCGATGAAAACAACTCGGGTCGAAATAACTCGGTATAAAAATAACTCCGGTCATTTGTTGGGATAGTCAGATGTTGCGGAACGGGGTCCTGGGGCGAAGCGCCGAGGGGGGTTAGGTTAGGTTAGGTTAGGTTAGTTATTAGTTAGTTAGTTATTAGTTAGTCAGTTATTAGTTAGTCAGTTGTTAGTTAGTCAGTTATTAGTTAGTCAGTTATTTTTGTACCGAGTTGTTTTGGCCGGAGTTGTTTTGTCCGGAGGTATTTTTGCTTGCTATTTGGCTGGAGTTATTTTTGTACCGAGTTGTTTTGGCCGGAGTTGTTTTGTTCGGAGGTGTTGTTGTTTGAGTCGTTTTGGCCGAGTTATTTTGCCCTAATGCCGTTATACACCAATCTCCGAAATATAGCTGGTATTTCACGGTGCATATACACGAGGGGTTCGGAGAGCGTACTTTTTCTGCAGACCGTTATGGCCCGGGAAGTTATGAATTTGGATGAAACCCCCAATAACTCACCATACGAGGACTTCCCACCGAATTGTGACCATTACGAGTGCATCGTTCACGCCTGTAAGGAGACCCGAGGATCGTTTACCTGTGCTCTGAACAACGCCTTACGCCTTGAATTTTGGCTTCGGAATAACGGACCGCATATATGAACACGCTAGACCTCTACCTCGGTCTTCGCGGTATATTGGCTCATACAACGGGTGTCTACGCAGCTGATAGAATACCCCGAAACTGGTCGAAGCCCGCTGCCATTATAGCCAACACGGACGATCATACGAAGCCAGGAGCGCATTGGGTTGCCATGTACGTGGACGCTGACGGAGACGGTTACTACTTTGACAGCTACGGATTACCACCGCTGAATCATCACCATGCATCGAGACTACGACGGAACTGTCGATCCTTCCGATGGAACACTCAGCAGCTTCAGAGCGAGACGTCGACGGTGTGCGGCCAGTTCTGCATGATGTTTCTACACTACCTCTCTTCCGGGTTCGGGATGCATGCCTTCCAGAATGTGTTTAGTGGTGATTTGCGGAAAAACGATAGAATCGTCAGAGAGTATTACGACGCGTTTGTGCGAAAGAAACGTTTGGCTGATCGCCAGTATGCGCACGATAACAAGATCTACGGCGGCGGTGGTGGTGGTAGGATACAATATTCGCGGTGTAAATCAGGCTACACGTGTTAAGCCCTGTTTCATGGAAACCGAATGGTCTGTAATTTTTTTTTTATTATAGTTTGTATAATAATATAATGGAAAATTAAAATAGGAATAATAATAACGTAAATAATACTAGGCTAGGTTAGATGTATAAGTAACAAATAAGTATAATAATAGGCGTAGAGTATAAATGTAAGCAATTCATAATAATAAGGATAATAATAATAGCAACAATAATATATATAGTGTAAATAATACTAAGCTAGGTTAGGCTCAGGCTAATCATCGAAAATGTATCACGTCAGACATCTTAGAAAATTAAAATAGGAATAACAATAACGTAAATAATACTAGGCTAGTTGTTTCTTTTATTACGCTTCTCTTATTCTTCTTTCCTCCTGCGTCGAGGCGTATCCGTCGTCTTCCTCATCCGTTGCCTCTCCTTCGGGCTCGCTGTCGGCTCCCAGGAAGACGTCGTCCGGATCTATCTCAGCCATATCCGGACTATATTTAAAATATCTATTTTTCTTCTTTTCTGTTTCCTTCACCTCCATCTCCTCATATCTTGTCAATAATGGTAACGGGTGGTAGGGAATAAACATTAAGCGTATTCCTCTATACAGGGTTCAGGCTAATCATCAAAAATGTATCACATCAGGCAGTTTTTATAATAAATATATAGCATTTCTTACAAAAAACGCTGGTCTACTTCAGCACTTACCTCCTTAGGATAATTAAAAAAAGTTACCGACCGGCGGTCAGTGCATAGTTACCGACCGTGATAGGCCCCTGGGGACATGCAGCACTGTTGCTACGGGGGGTTTCGGGCCTCAGGACCAGGGCCGCGTGGTGGGGGGAGTGTCGCGTAGGGTGGCGGTGGGGAGAGCTGCCCACATGGACAAGGGGGTGGCGCCATAGTGCAGCGCGGGGGGACACAGCGCTGCGCGCTCCATGACTCATAGGGGACAGTGGTGGGGGTTTGTTGTGACGGCCAATGGTGGTGTGTATCTACTTCGGTGTTCTGCCATGTGCGTGCACGGGAGTTTGTCTCCTTGCAGGTGGAATATCTCTTCGTATTCGGTGATTAGTCCTGCAAGAGCCCTTTTCTCCTCGCTGTTGAGGTGTGCCAGATCGAGTTCACCCTGTAATCGCTCTATGCGTCTGGCACCTCTTTCCGTGCTTGTAGCGCCTACGCGGAACGTCTCGGCCTTATAGCCTCCGTCTTCAGTGGGGGCATCCATCGGCTCGAGTTTCACGGTCGGGCGTTGCACCTCTGCTTCTAACTCGGTCATGTTGACCAAGCTCACTGCACAGCTGTTGCCCTTCGGCTTCGTCAGGCACGAGCCCATGATAACGCCCGTGCTGACTTCGGACTTTGCAAGTAGTCCGACGCTCCGGCTCGTAGTGGCTATGTAAGCGACTGTCTCGCTTCTAGGTGGAAGTTTCATGGTTGACTTCCCATCCATCAGAGGCATGCTATGGCCGTAGAGTTTAAAGGTTTCTCCGCTGATTATGTCCGCCTTGTGTCCTCTAATAAACTCCATTCCCAACAGGTCGTTTACAGTCAGTGGTACATCATCTGGTACCACGTAAAACCAATGTTTCACATCTACTGCCGGGGTTTCAAGAACGACTTCTGCCTTGCACAAGGGCGTGAATTTCTCGCCTCCCACACCCTGCAGTTCTACCTCGCTGTCTTCTATGACAGTATTCGGCTTCAGGCAGCTCTTTTTGATGATGCTGCACTGCGCTCCGGTGTCGGCCTTCAGCGTCAACACTCCTCCGACTGCGTGTGGAGACACGATGTCGAAATCGCTTGCGGATGCGGAATTTGCAGGCAATGTTACCTGTAGTAGCTGCATCATCCTTTTCTGCGGTCTCTTTGTACCGAGGGTGTTGAGCCTCAAGGTACCTAAGGTTCGCTTGCCGGTATTGTCGTGGCTAGAGGAGGTTCGGTCGGAACTGGGCGCATTCCGTCTTTCAGCAACGTCTTGCCTGGGCGGATCTTGCTTCGTTCCTGATTCGTTCTCCTGTTTCTTTCTTAGCCTCTTCCGACACTCCTTCCAAGAGTGACCTTTGAGCTTGCAGTACGTGCAGACGACATCGACCTGGTTGATTGCCTTGTTCGGTTGCGGTGCCGGTAAGCTGACGCGACCCGACTTGCGCCTGCAATCTCGTGCCATGTGCCCGGCATTACCGCAATTGTAACAGGTTTTTCCCCCTGCGGCTTGGCCCTGCATGGACCTTCTCGTGTTCTGGGGCTGTCCCGTTATGGTTCCTTTCGGTTGGACCATTCTGCTGATTTCGATAGCACCGGCGATCGATTCGTGTAAGGTTTCGTAGTTTCGCGAACGGACCAGAACTTGGACTTGCCCGTGCAATCCATTTTCGAAATTAGCCTGCGCACACTTGCGTGTGACGGCTTCTACCGATTGCGCGTGACTCTGGTCGGGTACCATATCACATAGCTTCTCTACTATATCTACGGTGATTCTTTCGGCTCTGGTCGCATACGCAGTGACATCTTCTCCGGGATTTTGCTTTAGGCTATTGAACTCCATTTGTAGGGCAGACAGTGATTTACGCTGCCCGTACAAGGCCTCTAGTTCGTATTTTAAATCGTCTAGGGTCTCGATCGTTTTGTTCTTTAGCTCCCTTGATGCCGTTCCGTTTAGTTTGCCGCAGAGCACCAGTTCTAGTAAAAGTTCCTGGTCTGCTTCGGCAACCCTTCTAAATACGGTTTCGCAAGACCTTATGAATCCGTCTAGCTCATTCGCGTCGCTTCCGTCGAATGTCTTTATGTTTTTTAACGCTAGCCCTATGTCTAGTCGTGGTGATCCGAGGGTGGCGGGGACGCTTCTTCTTTCTCTTACCGGTTCCGGCCGCCACCTCAAACTTGGCCTATTTCTTCGGTCCCGTCCGGGCTGTAATCGTTCTAATTGTCTTGTGAGGGCACTAATCTGATCTTGGAGGGCTGTAATCAGTTCATACTCGTCCGCTCCTACCTCGTTGAGGGTTTCTGCCAGATCTCTTCTAGCGTTTGGAGTATGCTCCGACCGGCGTTCCCGCGGCTCAAAGACCTCGTCTTCTCGTCCTTCCCCATCGAGATACGTTCCCAGGTCAGCTGGGTCGTGGTTGGACGTCCTTAAGGGTCGTCTTTCGTGACTCCTTTGGACTGCGTGAGGTGAAAGGCCTCGAGCCATAGTTACCGCATTTACGGGGTCTGATACGGCGGTCCGTCCGCGTAGACGCGCGATTTCCTCGTTCACCATAGAGTCTGATATTCCCGCGGGAGGAGCCTGTCCTCTGTTAGCCATGTCACCTATTTGGTCTAAAAGAGTATCGTCGTAATCGTCAAAGGCAGATCCTCTTCACGATACTACTCCGAATTGCGCGTTTAAGCTACTCGTGATAGCCGCCTGTCGACCCTCAGGTAAACGTCCTGACGGGGAGAGAGTCCGTAGCGCTCTCCTAGCTCTAAAAGTTATATCTCCGACCGCGGCTTCTAGTCCGGCTAGGACGTTGACGTTTTCCCTATCCAAAGGTGATTCAAACGAGCCTCCCCTACGTAAGGGTCGCGGCTCAGTATCGCGAGGCATGGACCGATTCGCGTAGGGGGTGTCAGGAGTATACCGTGACTAACAATTAGAGACTAATCCTACCTACTGGCTTTGGAAATTTTATAGGCTTTATAGATTGGTAACCGCCACTTACAGGATGAAGCTCCACTCCATGGCGTTGATCCTCCGGGATGACGTTGGTAGTCGTTGGGTTGACTCGTACTCGTCCGGATCCCGGTAGCGGTGATGTCTGGATCCCGCTGTCAGTCGTAGACGTCCTTCCAGGCGTCGTTGACCCTTGGTGTGGTCTCGTGTGTCGGCCACGTTTGCTCGACTCTTCTTTGCAATAACGCCTACTGCGTAGCGTTTTGCAGTACGTTCCTCGACGTCTCTTGTCGAGTCCGATTTTATTCCTGATTCAACTACTGCGCGTTGAATCCTACCAGGCTATTTGTCCCAACGAATGTATGTCGGGTTCAGCTCTGGGTTTCGTTTACCGTTTCCGGTTGTTTCCCGTTCGGGCTGCTTGATCACTTCAGACACTTCCGTTTCGCTAATTCATTTTGGCAATATCCCACCGCTGCCACCAAATTTGTTGTGCCGTAACGTCTCGATAACGAAGGTGTTCGATAAGAGAGGTTAGGGCTAGGATATTTTTGGGATCGTTGCCGGTTAAGGAGTTAGAACTCGCGTGAATATAACAAAACAGAGAATGTTTATTAAAATGATTAAGTGAGTGTACAGTATGTCGACGTACGTCGACATGGAAAATATAGTCACCGTTAATTAAATTGACTATCTTCTATTTCGGGTCTACTCTCAAGACCACCTTATCCGTACGGATTCTAAACGTAGACTGTCGATTTTCGGATGTGCAGCCATAAGCTGGACTTCCGAAAAGTGATTATTGTGCGATTTTATTATTTCTTCATTTCGGTTGCCAGGCCGCCTTTAGTTCTGACTTAGCACATTGCTGCACGCGCGGACTACCGGCCTGGCATATTGCTAGGGAAACAGGAGACTCCCAGCGCAACACATATTTTTACATGCATGTATGATACCCTTAATTAATTGTACTTATAATATACTCTTTTAACATTCTCTTGAATGTTACCAGTCTTTCACAGCTTTTGACCTCTGTTGGTAACGCGTTATACATTTTTACTCCTTCATAGAACATGCTTTTTTGGGCACTTCTGGTTCTCCTGAATTGTATTGCTATATTTTCCGCTTGTCGTGTTACCCTATCAGTTTTAGATGTCACAATAATGAACTTATTCGCTACTTCTTTCGGCATCAGGTTCTTTACGCCCTTGTAAATATATATACACACATTAAAGTATAGCCTCTGCCTCACACTCATAAACTGAACCGCTTGTAACATATCCTCTATCTTTGTATACCTGCTGCATTGCAATATGACACGCATCGCTCTGTTTTGCGCTATCTGCAGTTTATTGAGTTCTGTCTCACCCATACATACTAACAGTGTAGCACAATATTCAAAATGTGGTGCAATGATTGCCTTATATACGACGCATCGGGTGTATGCTGATATATATTGTCCTATCCGATTCAAAAAACTCGTCTTTTTACCTATCTTTTTCAACATATATTCACAGTGGTCTTTAAATCGCAGCTTATCATCGATCATCACTCCTAGGTATTTCATTTCTTCAACTCGTTCAATTTCAGTTCTATCCATACATTTCAGTACGATGTTCCCTCTTAATTCTTTTCTCACACTCCTTACAATCATGCATTTAGTTTTTGTTGGTAAAATGAGGCAAAGAGAGAATTGTATAATATATAAGTAGTTTATTTAACTTCACACAAGCATGCCAAGCAGGCGTCGTCTTGATAAGAGCGTACAGTGACCAGTCCTACAGAGACGTAGTAGCGTAGAGTCGCATAGTCGTACGACTCTCACCTATGAGCGCCAGAGAGGGGATGCTTACCTGTGTGCGTCCCCTCACACATTCGTTATGTACAATATAAATGTATCGTATATTTCGACACGCCTCCTTACATTTATACTGTACATTATGTTTTTACATTTAACAGTTTTCTAAACTTTACAAACTTTTCTTTACATAGTGCTTTAGTAAAAATGTCCGCAACATTATCGTTTGAGTCGATTTTGCAAACTTCGATCAATTTATCTTTTACCCTCTCATGCACAAAATGAAAATGTATTTCAATGTGTTTCGAATTCTTAGTCAAATTCCCGTTGTTCGCAATATTTATTGCACCCGAATTGTCTTCATAAATCTTAATCGGTTCTTTTACATCTATTTCGAATATCTTTATCAGTTCTCTTATATATTCTAGTTCGCTCACAACTTCGGACAGAGCAACATACTCTGCGTATGTTGATGCTTTTGTTACACATTTTTGTTTTCGTGACTTCCAATCGATTACATTTCCAAACAATTTTAATACATATCCCGACGTGGATTTTCGATTAGTATTATCACCCGCCCAATCAGCGTCAGCATAACAGTCTATAATTTCGCATTCCTTGTTTCTTATGTAATACAAACTTAAATCTTTTGTAAAGTACAAGTATTTCAATATTCTCAACGCATATTTCCAATGTGTATCGTTATAAGCATTTTGAAATCGACTTAGATAGTTAACACTAAAGCTTATTTCTGGTCGAGTACTTGAACTTAAGTATAACAATGCACCTATCAAGTTTCTATACTTTATTTCAGGCTCACACTTTTCTGCCTTGTCAAGTTTCGTAGAGTCTTCGTAGAGTCGCATAGTCGTACGACTCTCACCTATGAGCGCCAGAGAGGGGATGCTTACCTGTGTGCGTCCCCTCACACATTCGTTATGTACAATATAAATGTATCGTATATTTCGACAGTTTTATCCACATTCATTTTCAGCTTGTTCCTATTCATCCATCCTTCTACTATACTGTAACGTGGCGTCAGGACGACACGTTACAAGAGCCCCGCACCTCCGCGCGCTGCCGACGGCACGGCAGTGCCTCCGGCCTCCATCTCCAAGGAGTTCGTAGGTCCGTGGTTCGGGAGGAGGGAACGGGGGAAAGTAGTGGACTGGCGGCGGAGGCACAGGGCCCTTTTGGGTTGAGAGCCCGCAAGTAAGGGGTGCTCAACCGCCAGGACGCACTGCCGGTACCCCGGGAACTTTGATCGGCTACGGTTTGCGGGTCCGCGGGGAGGGCGCCGGAGAGGAGTTTGTTTTGATTTTTGACCTACCGCGAAGAGCGGTAGGTAGGACAGAGAGTGTGTCGCGGGGAGTCCGTGCGTAAGGACACGCGTGTCCGGCGGACCGCGAAAAATGAGTCCTTCTTCCGTGCTCGGGCGATAGCGGAGCTATCGGATAATCGCGGATTGCGATTATCGGGGTCTCTCGCAGAGAGCCATGGCTCCCGGGTTTTTTTGTGTGGTCTAGTGCCAGTGCGTGGCCGAGTGGGTGATATTCCGCGTGCTTGATAGACACCTTCGTGGAGCCGGGAGGCGGCACCACGGGGATAGACGGAAGGGACACGGCCACCACGATTTGGATTTGGTACGGGACTGATGGGACAGCCAGTTCTCGGTAAGTACCGCGAGAGTGGTCTTATTGAGAGAAGTGCTTGCGCGAGAAGATAGCCGAGCGGGAGTGGTGCGGGGACACGGATGCCTCACGTGGCTACCGACGTCGGAGGGCACACTCCCGAGGAAGGGAAGGCTCGTCTCCAACGAGACCTGTTAGGATCGCGAGGGGATTCGCGAATTCGGTAGGCACACCGAGGTAGGGACAAGTCTTGGGCAGGCTAGAAGTCACGACTCGGAATAGTCGTGAGCCGCCGTTGGAGGACACACTGTACGCGACGGGATCTGTATTGTACAATCCGCCGTTTATTTAATGGTAATAAACGGAACGGTATTCTACTCGCTGTTTTATCATTTTGCGCGCCTATCCGTTGACTCCAAAATTCTCTCTCGTCGCCCCCATGTTCCCCTCTACCATTTTCAGTACGCTGAGGCTGAGCCGCCGGGAGACCTGAAAACGGCCGTGGTAAGGGATGGTGGTGCGGGAAAGCCGCACCTGGCGCCCAACAACTAGATCTTCGGATCTTTTCTTTGATTACAGCACGTTGGGAGCAGCCACGGATTATTTGTAGGCGACGCCGATGAACGGTATACGTCACAATACATAATGCCTCGTTCATCTTTCTTTCCACCTCTGCGCTACTTTCTCCAGTCACGTATATTAATGTATCATCAGCAAACAACTTTATTGCACAATCTTTCGGACATATGTCGACTATATCATTTATATATATAACAAACAACAATGGCCCTAACACTGATCCCTGTGGTACTCCGTATTTTGTTTCTATGATATTTGAAAATTCGTCATTGAACCTAACCTGCTGTGTCCTATTGCTTAAGTAAGATCTAAACCATTCCCACACTTTACCCCTTATTCCATATTGCATTAGTTTTTCCAGTAACAGTTCTCTGTCCACAGTCTCAAACGCTCGTTTCAAATCCATGAAGATTACTCCCACTAATTTCCCCTCGCTGATTTTTAATTTCCATTCGTCAACCACGATTTGAATTGCTGTTTCACACGAATATTGCTTTCTAAAACCCGATTGGTGCTCTGTTATTACCTCATTTGATTCTAGAAATTTTTCGATTTGGCTTTTTACTACTAACTGTAGAATCTTCTCATACATTGGTAACATATTAATTGGCCCGAAATCTTTTGCTTTTACGGCTTTATCTATCTTTGGGATTGGTATGATCGTGGACGTTTTCCAACTATCAGGACAACAGCCCTCACTTAGGGATCCGTTGATTATATCAACAAATTTCTGTTTTATTGCGCTGAATGCCATTTTTAGTATTTCACTTGATATTCCTTCTTCTGTACCCTTTTTTTTGGGGAGTCCTTTAACAATTTTCTCGAGGTCCTCTATTCCAACGTCCTGAAATTTCTCAATGATTCTTTCATTCCCTACACTACCCCCAATCAGGATTCTTCTTCTGCGTGGACTTCCATATGAATCATTCGCTATTGAACTTACTATCTTATTAATACTTTCAACATAAAATATGTTAAATTTATCAGCTATATTTCCTTTCGTCTTATCATCCAATATTTCAAAATCTATGTTTCCAGTTTCTCTTATTCCTACTGCCTCTCCTTGAATTAGTTCTTTCAAGGTTTTCCACATTTTTGTAGGTTCACTCTTGTTTCTGTCTATCAAATCCTCGTAATATTCTTTTTTCTTTTGTCTTATCAGTTTAACTACAGCATTTCTCTTTACCTTAAACTGTTCCCAGCTATTATCCGTTTCCTTGTACCTTGCT